>CAKNWW010323186.1:0-11627 GCA_932074435.1 Andricus kollari | reverse complement strand
CCCTACCGCTTAAAAATCTAAAAAAAATGCGCCAAAAACTGAAATTGACAATTTTGTGCAAAGTTGACACATTTGAGCTCTGTTTTTTTACCTTTTTGTCACGGATTATTTTTATCTCAAAGTTTCATGTTTCTAAGAATTTCTAAACTAAATTTTGAATTCTTTGAACAATTCTGATCTGAAATAAAATTTTGAAATTTATTTTTTTCTGTAATTAATGCAGTAATTTATCAATGTAAAAAGCAAAATTTGTTGGAACCAATTATCCAAGTGTTTAAACAATTTATTAAAGATTAGTGGTACATTATGATGGGAACGCGATTAGAAAATTTTATTTTTTAAAAAATTTGGTTAAGTATGTTGCTTATCGTTAAATATTAAGATTTTATACAAATTCATCAAATAATAAATATTTCTTCAAGAAACTAAACAAAATTAGAGCTTTTAATCTATTAAAAAAAAACCAAACCTTTCATGACAAAATAATTTTTTTGAAAGCTTGAAAAAATAGTAATTTTTCACTTTTGAGCCTTCTATTTATCTTTTGATATGTTCCTGTTGTTTTACCGATATATTTTATGTTAATTAGAGTTTTGAAAAAACAATTTAGATTTACGGAGCTCTATCAACTCTGGAATGCAGTTTCTCATTTGTTTGTTTAAAATATCATTCGAATTTTCAGAACATTTTTTGGTCTCTGAAAATTTTCTTTCATGGCACTTAAATGGTTTTGCCGTGACACCCTTCAATTGTCCGATTAAAATTAGAAAATTACCTTTCAATAATTTTTTCCAAAAAAGGGAAAAACAGAGCTCATATGTATCACGCAAAATTGTCAATTCCAGTTTTTGGGGCATTTTTAGTGTAATTATAATTTATTATTGTAATTAAGCTAAGTTTAAGCCCCGAAACGTGAATTTTATTTTTCCGAAAAACAATTTCACATTGTAAACTTATGGGATTGTCCGGGCAGTTGCGACACGTCTAAATATTGACCGATTTGGCTCAAACTTGGAAGGAATTTTTTTTCTGGGAACCTCGCAAAAAGATGGGGGAGGGGTGGCATATCCTCTATTCGAAATTCAATTTTTCGGAACATCCTAATGCAGAATTATTATTTTATTATTAAAAACTAATTTAGTCTTTATAAAGTTTTGTGAGCAGAGCTTCTACTCGCGGGGACTTGTTCATTAAGTACCGCATTCACTGTTTTAGTGGGGAGGATTTACACGCTTATAATGGCTTAGAAGTTAAGTTCTACTAGCTTCCACATAAATCATTCAGACTTTTACAATGGAGATTTTAACTTCATTGTTCTCATTCTGCGACTTTCATAAATAAATAAAAAAAACTTAGCAAATATATTAAGCCACAACATTTTCATGAGACTAACATCTGAAGCTGAGTGGTTAAATTTTAATCATCACCACGTGCATCTGTCGACAAATCTCGAGAAAGCTTACTTGAAAATTGCATCTCCGAGAACAGTGAAATTGGAACGTGTGACGTGAATAAAAAATCAGTGTGACACGATGAGGACCAAAGACCGAAAATATCTGGCAGCGAATAGTTAATTTAATGTCACGGATAATGCGGTTGTATCGATAATAATAGATACTTTGTGATTCACGTTTTATTTAATTATTGCCTTAATATCATTCTCTTAATTATTGTGTGTAAGAGTTACCCCGAGCGATCACAGAAAAAAAGTGTTAATCGAATGCTAATTTCAGAGTACCATTTCCCTGCAACAAAAATTAGTTTTGATAGTGTGAATGGCCTGCTGTCAATTGTTTTTACAGTTTTGAGGAAAAAGAATAGACAATAGTTTCGTACCCCAACTCCGAGCGAGATGGAACCCCATCTTGAAACTAGCTGTAACAAAATTTATCTCAGAGTTTTTACTGTGCTGGTACGCCTGTTTTAAGAAATTGCATTTTATAAACTTACACTTATTCATCCTTATAATTTATCGAATCCTTATTCTTCAGCGAAGATGAAATATTCTAAGGAGAGTCTATATAGTAGAAATAAATTATAGCGAATTCAAAAAGTTTAGCCATTATCTGAAGCTCCTCGGGAGTTTTGTCAGCGATGTCGGTAGCCATTATCGGCATATAATCGGCATTACTTATTAAACTTGTCTAGTGGGGGTGTAGCAACACTAGAGAATGCACGTTTAAATGAGTAAACTTCTCAAATAAGGCAAAATGTGCCGCTGTAATTCAAGACGACGCGACGCTGTGAGTATTTTCATGAACTGCTTTGAACCCGAGTTTCCATCGCACGACTATAAGAGGACCTATTCATGAAAGACGGGCTGCAAAGTTACATTAGTTAACTAGGTGTTGATACTTGATCGTTTCTAGAGCCTTGGAGAAGAGCGATGTTTCTAAAATAAGGATATTGCTTGAACCTTCGTGATCAGCGTTTATACACAACAACGGGGCGGAAAATCGTTTTAGTTTGTTTAATAAAACATTGAGAAAATTAATCAAATGCGTAACTTGCATAAAATAAGATTATGAATAATTAAATAACAAAGACCGAGGTATAAAAATACGAAAGTCTAATTTTGTTTACTACTGTGTGAATGTCTGACCTAATCGGTGTTTTTCTACTTAAGACGTGACTGCTCTCTTGGTTTGACTGACTATACATTGCTTGTTCTACTAGTTATCTAGTTCCGTCCATCTACACAGTGCTTATATACAAAAAAAAAGTTTGCCTAATATGTAGCTAAAAAAATACTGCGGGGATGTCTTCCTAATGAATCTAGATGCTAGAAAATCACCCTTCCAAAATCTGATCTGATCCTTATTTCAAGATATCTTAGAAATAAGATTTTTATTCACATTATTTAAAAATTGATATATATTTCCATAAGTACAGCATAAATTAGGAATGTATTTTTTTATAAAAATGATGTATTCATTTTTACATTAGAAAATATAATAATAAATAAAAATTAATAATATACAAAAGTAAATAAACATAAATACATTATGACTTGTTAACACAAAAAAAATATAAGTCTTTTTAGATTCACAGAAATCATTACTATTTATATATACACTTCAATTATGAAGAGATGAGAACTTAAGAGGGGAGTATAATTAATTCGGGCAAAAAAGGAACATTTTCAAGAATTTTTTCAAGCGATACAGGTAATGTTGGTTTATTACTTTAATCGGTACATAATAAAAGAAAGTCTGAACCATATTCTCGCTAATTTTCACTGCAAAATATTGATAAATAGGCCTTTGGCAGCAAATCTCCGAAGTCACCTCGAAAAAAAGGTACTTTGCGTTGACGGTACTAACTGACCACTGGATCATCCGAAATCAACAAATCAAAGTGCGTTAGTTAGGTGAGATGTTTTTTGCGGTAACCTGGCTTTTCTTTTTATTAGCAATTTTTTTTAACGTATACATTGAACGTATTCTTTATGGTAAAATTAATAATAATAATAATAATAATATTTAGAAAAACTCGCCCAGGTTACCTCATGAATTATGTATAGAAATAGTATATCAAATTTTAAAAGCATCCATGCAGTAGATTTCGAGTTACAACCGACACTGACTGCAATCGGATCAAGTCTCTTCATCGAAAAACATGAATTAATAATTTTATCTATTATTTTAAATGCAGTGACATAGGGTGTGATGAAAAATGGACAGACATCTACATAAATTTCTCGATCAAAGAGTTTTTCAGCTTCTCTTAACAATTTTCTGCATGCATTGCCTTCAAATACCTCTCCATGATAATTCTTTGAGACTAACTTTAGTTCAAAAGGCCACAAAAGAGTTTTCTGTTGACCGACAAGGTGCACTAGACCATCCCAAAACAAATGGTTAACAAACCCTTGTAATATATGAAGTTCTGGAATTGTATATTTATCAAGATTCAACAAATCGTCTTTTTCTTTGAAAAGTGGCTCATTTATAGTACTGTAGCAGTTCTTAACTAACTTTTTACTTTTGCCAAGAGAAATAAACTTGTCATAATCTTTTCTCAAATCACCAAATGTTTTAAGAGGTAAAACTTCCACTTACTCGGACACATGATTTTCGTTAACAAATTTTCTTAAATCTTGAAGACCAACAAAGCAATAAGGACAAGGATACATTGAAGTTGCCATTTCTTGTTTATTCACGATAAGTAATATTATGAAATCAGAGACAAATTTGAAAGAAATATTAATAATGTTCACTAAATTGAATAGAAGTTTAACATTTTGATAGCTTTCTTTGACGTCAGGTACTATATAGAGAGTTTCTAAAATTTTAGGGAAGACGAAAAATCAATCTTATTACTGACTCTTCATATCCGCAAAGACTGAAAAATGCCACCGTTGAGTTCTCATCTCTTTATATTTGAAGTGTAGATATAAATAGTGATAATTTCTGTGAATCTAAAAAGACTTATATTTATTTTTGTGTTAACAAGTCATAATGTATTTATGTTTATTCATTTTTGTTTAACATATTATATCCAAATTATTATTATTTCTGTTTGTAAATATATATTATTATATTATTAATATGTATTTATTATTATATTTTCTAATGTAAAAAAGAATAAATCATTTTTATAAACGAAATTTATTCCTAATTTATGATGTATTTATTAAAATATATATCAATTTTTAAATAATTTGAATAAAAATCTGATTTCTAAGATATCTTGCAAAAAGGATCAGATCAGGTTTTGGGAGGGTGACTTTCTAGCATTTAGGGTCATTACGAAGAGATCCCCGCAGTTTTTGTTTAGCTACATATCAGGCAAACTTTTTTTCCGTATATAAACACAATGTCTACCAGATGGATAATTTTCTTTACCACTTTTTGACAAACGGGGACTTTTTAAGACCCCCGCGTCTTCCCTGCCCACGTGGACTTATTTCATATTACATGAAAATGGATATTCTTTGTATTTGAAAGCAAAGAACCCAAAAAGGAGTAGTGAATTGGCTGACAATTAGGATTTTCTTGAAAACATAAACTTAATGATACAAAGTAAAAATTCGATGAAATATTCTTAATTTTCTATGTTTTTCTGAGAAGAAGTTCGCAGATCCAGGCGAACGCGTGTCCACGTCGACTTTGGCCAGATCCCCGAGATCCCCTCGTTAAATTTTGTCATACCCCCCCCCCCCCCCCCCCTCCCGCCCTACTAACCCCCAAAATTTAAAATCAATGAAACTATACTACTATAGATATACTTTAGTATAATATACTACTATAGTATAACAGTAAATGAAAAAAGGATTTCACGACGAAACATCGATGCAAACTTTGACTTTGACAGTTTCTCGAAGCCGCAAAAAATTAGAAAGTTGTTCTCGCGAAGTTTTAAAGTTTCTGTAAGAGTGAGGCGTTGAGGAAGTTATAACGACTCCCGTTGCGGCAGAACGTTTCGCGAAAAGGTACGAATTCGTTCAAAAATGACTTCCTTGAATCATAATTCTTCCGGCTCGTCGCGACACGTCCTGTCATCTTTTATTCTGCCTAAGATTGAGAGAGAAAAAGTTTGTTCCTTACTGAGTTTCTGATGTAACTGTCCCATTTTCTGTTCAGGAGAGCTTAAAGTGAAAAGGAAACAGCATAAAGTAAAGCTCCCTTTTTAGACTCTGGAACAATTGACTTACTCCATATTCATTGCATTTCTAAGTTAAAAAGTTTAATTTAAAACTCAGGCAAAGAAGAACTCAATTGTTGATAATTGGTACCAGAATTAGGTTGAAAAACTTTACATACAATGTGTATCAAGTTAAGATTTTGAAGAAAAATTACAATTCTATTGACCTCGCCGGTATTTTCTTTCTTAGAAGAAATTATAATTTCGAAAATAATTTTGTAGATGATAGGACTTCAAAGTCGTAGTAGCTTCATGATGTTATAGGCATACAATCCAGATAAAACTCATTTATTCATCAGCTTAATATATAAAATTGACAAAAAACCACCCATTAATAATTCTTAAAGAATTTTTAAAAATAAATATAAGCGTAATTAATAAAATAATAGTTCAGCTTATAATTGTTTATTTAAATAAACTTGTTTCATTTAGTGACTGGATAAATGCATATTTTTGTTTTATTAAAAAAAAGTTAAAACGCGGTCCTGGAGACTAACGAGCCCCAAAATGATGAAAACTATTGATTAACATTAATTTCTGTAAAAATAATAAGTGTTTGGCAGGAACTACAACAGAATATACCAAATGCTAAGGAAAAAAATTGACCCAATTAATCATATTTTCCATTTTTCTATGTCGTACCAAGACATTAAAGTACTAAAATACACAAAAAATTGCGTGTACAATTTTAAAAATGCATAATTTGATATTCCAGCTTACAAAGGGTAGTTTTTTACGCTTAGGCCTAGTGCTTTTGTTCTAACTGGAATTAGTTTTCTGTCTGCGTCTGTTTCCATCGGTTGTATTGCCTGCAAAACACTTATTATTTTAACGTAAATTAACGTTAATTAATAGTTTTGATCATTTTGGGTCTGTTTAAGGTCCCCGGACCGCGGTCTACGGTTTTTTAAGAAGTAACATAAAAATACAGAATGAATAGAATTATAAGTAACTTTTTAACATCAAACAAACAATTTTGAAACATCCAACTTTAATCTCGATTCAAGGATTTTCATATCTTCAAATTAGCTATGTGACGTCATGAGTTTCAGATATCGTAATTTTGTTAGTAAGAAATAAAGAGAAATGAAATACTAAGTTTTAATCCAAGTTTTATAAAATCACATATGTTTAGAAACTAGTGCTGTTATTAATTTCACTTATATTAGTTTCAAATAGGCCCTTATAATATGTTTAATTGTAAGGTAAACTGTTAAATCAATTATAAATTGAATACCTCTGTCAAAATGAATCCTATTTCATCAGAGCCATATTCAGAGTTTCCACATACTTAATTCAGTCACATAATATATTTGCTGTTTACGACTTATTTATGTGATTCATTTATAATAATACTAGCAATAACTTCTGCTCGAAACCCCTGCATTAATAATTCTACCAAAATCGTTGGTTCATTTCTAGTAATATTTGTCATTAGATGAAGGATAAATATCACTAGTTAAGCTATACATTTTTTCCGTATATATTTAAATAAGGAGCCGCACTTAAATTATATAATAGCTACAGGGGGGAGGGTTTAGAAACTCTGTCAATTTGTTACGGTTCCATTGTTAAAAGGGGGGAGGGGTCTGGAGAGGGCCGATAATCCGTTAGGTGATTTAAGTACGGCCCCTGAACAATATTGTAACTTCAACTATTCTTGTATTAAATACACTTAGTTCTCATTTTAAAAATTGTTTCCAATTATATTAATTTTATATTTTCTTATACTATATTAATTCTTTAGACCTTTCCTGTCAATTTTAATAAATCAAGTTAATGATTGTGTAATTTTGAGTTTGACTATACATTTGAATTTATTTAAAGAATTTCATTTTTTAGTTAAAAATATGAAGTAAGTTCTGAGTTGTAATCAGAGAATGGATTAAAAACCGAAACTTTATCCCACGTCCTTTCTGCCGGGGAATAAAAAACGACTTGCGGTGGAGAGTCGAGTGACACAATGAAATGCTTTTCCGGGAGTTGTATGAGAATACGTGACGAGGCTAGATGTGGTGAGAAATTTTTGAGAAAAGAAGGATTGTGAAAAAAAGAGGAGAGTTTTGGCTATGATGGTGAAAAATAAAATTGCGTTTGTGTTCACACTTGAAAGCTTCTTGGAAAAGAAACATTACCTGCATCATTTTCCTAGATTCCATACAAATTAAGAAATTATATTCCTTTTTGAGGAATTGCAAACATAGTTATATTCAAGTATAAAAGTCAATGAATTTAGATGCAATAGATAAATGTAATCAAATCAAACTAATGGAACTTATTCAAAATTAGAAGGACGTACAAAATCCAGCTCGTTTTCGCTTGGACGAGCTTTAACTAAGGGACGGCAACCGAGACGCTTCGCTGCATTCTTTGGAATCTGTCTAGAGCATAGAGTAAATCAACAAAAAAAGAAAACCTGGGGCTAATTAAATCGAAGCTATCTTGAATCTGGATCAAGTGTTCTTTTGAGAAGAATACAAAAAATTATATGGATGAATAACATGTCTAAATAGATATATCACTTATGAGTAAACAAAACCTCCAAACAAATGTATTAATTAATCTCAAAAGCTATGATATTGCTTCAAACACTTTCTCAAGGGAATACATTTTTTGACTATGCTGCCAAATGGTATTTACTTCTTGATTAACAAATATCTACTACAAATCGAATGTTAAAATCTAGCGTTATTTCATGCGAATAAAAGAGAGGGATATAAATATATATATATATATAGCCATAATAACAAAGTGAATCACAGATATCGAAAGAAAGAGGGTGGTAATCTGTCGACCGTAAAATCCCACTCCGTTTTGCCATCTGGTTTCTGCATCGAAACTGTTACGGTAAAGTGGCGACGTTTCTACTAGAATTGCTAAAATATGAAAAAAAGGAGAGAGAGGTACGTGCATCTTATCAATAAACCACGTGGTACGGACGTGATGTACGCTGCTTTATAGAGCAACCCTCGTGCATCACACGGAAGGTGCATTTTAGTTACATACAGCGCGTGCAGAATTTCCTCCGGTTTTCTGATATTATATTTTCTGCATATCGTGCAATCATTTGTATCGTGTCAAGCTCTACCATTTTTTTTTGAAGTTTTTACTTTAATGATGTAGCAATAACGACATTTATTTATAGAATTTTAAGAAGAATATTAATCATAAGATGCTTGTTAAATATTAATGATTAAAATAGGATAATAAAAAGGTAATTAAATTAAGGAAGTATATGCTTATAAATTCTATATATAATTTAGTTTAGTGGATCAGTGGTTTTAACGCTGCTTAGATAATCGTAATACGTGCTTAGTGACCCTGCCCGCGATCCTATCAATTAGCATTTAGTGCAGCATGTTCTCCCAATGTTACCGCAGCTGCAATGCATGTAACGTTATACGAAAATGTTACTTAACTTGAGTACATGCTAATTTTATTAAAAGGATATAAAAAATCTTGTACTACTTTTCACAAACACAAAATAATTAAGATTATGGCCAGTTTTTCATGAAGCTTATGGTTACGAAAAAGGTTTGAATCGATTATCTCTATCATCAAAAATGTTTTATACAAGTCATCCAATATAAAAGTCTTGATCAATTAAAAATATTTAAAATTCACGAACAAAATAAGTGACGTTTGAACTCTTTCTCCAACAAAAACAATACCTTTTCCCGTGAAGAAAGTATAAGATCGCGTAGATGTAAAAGAAAAACCCGGCTATCGTGATTGAGCCTGATACGCAATTATCTTGAATGTGCAAAGTGACTCATCAATGGTAAATCAAACGTAATTATAAAATAGAGCGATGCATCTGAAAACGGATGGCGGAGCTTATCCGCGGCACGCACGCGCGGCACTTTTTTTTATCAAGAATCCAAGCAAAATGAATCGTTTATCACTCTGGGTTGCACTAGACATCTCCATTTGCGCCTTTCGCCCGAGACTCGGATGTTCTTCTCTGCCGCACCTTCACTTAGTGAGTGTCACTGATCTTACACAGGTGACACGTCGCGAAGAACTCCGGAGGTCTATCTATATTCTATAGTGCAAAGATGCATTAACACGAAGGCAGCAGACTGTGAGGTAGCTTATTACAGATCCATCAAAATGTCACACGATACCAAGCTATGCGTTCTGCTCAATCCGATAGGAAGAAACACGATATACGCATCAGTCGAACAACCCTGTCACTACATCGAATCGAGGAACGACCAGTTTCAAGACGGGGCTAAACCATGTTCACTCCACGATGTCGGAACGATTATGTGAGGATGGTTAGGCTCGAATCGTTGAGCTTGAACAGTTGGTTTGATGCTGGTTGTATTCCTGTTTATTCGATGATGAGACATGTAAGACTAGGCCCGTTCCCGTTAACTACACGTAGAACTATTGTTTGCGTCCTAGTTGTACTCGTATCGAAGCTCTGTCGATATTTTAGACATAAAGGGGTCAAAATGAAATAAACTAGTTTAATATGTTGACCTAGGTTGTACTAGGTTTTACTAAACGTATCGCCTAACGCTAGTTAGAGTATGTTAATGTTGGCTTACTGTCAAACGCACGAAATTTTGATATTGTCTCCTGATAAAATTTTCATATATTTCAATTTTAACCTAATGCATATGGATAATATTACATAATATTAAATCATTTCAAAGTTTAATACATCTATACACGGAAAAAATACAAGCACTCTATCGATACCAGCAGATTACTCCATTCATTGACACAACATAACTAAAATAAAGAATTGTATTTTTATTTGAGATAGCTTGCAACTTTATAAAATATGGTTGTTCCATTTCCTTAAATTTATGAAACTTTTGTTTCTATGAATTGAGAAACCATTGGTGCCAAACTCCAAGCAATCGCGATACATGAGAAAATCAGATTGATCACCCAAAGTAACATTTTTTATAACAAAACAATTTCGCACATCTTCAGAATATCAACTTTTCTCATTCGTTGTCAAGGAGATTTTTTTGTTTCCACGATGGTTTCACATCAAATCGGTTTTCATAATTTAAACAACAAAAACTGTAAGATAGCCAACTTGTTTTTTCCTACTACAGTCTTGTAAAAATACAAAGAATTTAACAGTATGTTCAAACTTCTTTCATAATTTGTTTAGCTCCCACTTGCCAAATTTGTTACAATGACCAAAAAATGTATGCGTTCCAATTCTTAGCATTTGAAGTTTTCCATTTGATTTACATGGAAGCAAATGTGCAAAAATTATGATTTTTGAAGTTATTAACAATAGGGGCCCAAGTTTGGTGACAAAATCCTATTATATTCTAGCTACAAAGTGAGTCTTGATGTTAAAAAGTAAAATTAAAAATAAAATACCGCGGCCGTTAAGATTTAAAAACATGCTTAATTTCTCCAATCTTTAATGGAAGTCTCTCAAACTTGGCAATACAAGCAAGTCTATTGTCAGAATATATGTAATAATCTGTAACAACCGACATTTGAAAAATCTAATACGGCATCTTGTAGAATTTAAGAAGAATATTCAACGAGAGACTGTCCAAATTGTCAAGATAAGCCAATTTATTTTTAAAAACTATGTAATAATTGATGGTACAAACAATTTTGATGAAATCTGATTCAGCGGCCGTTAAAATTTGAAAAAAATTAGTCATTTCTCCTTTGACTTTGAGAAACATTTCACGACAGTAACCAATATTTCTCGAATTTTTTAATTACTTCTGAGCCATATGGATTTATTGGAATGATTTGTACAATTATAGTCAATAGATCAAGTATATAAAAACGAGAAAAAGTTTTTCATTATCTCGCCTGATTACTAATCATCCTGAATCGTTTATTAATTCAACACATGTATAAATACTAAAATGTTTGTTTAAAAGTTTCCATGAAATTTTACTTTTACGAACGGTGATCAAATATTGAAAAGAAGCACCATCAATAAAAAATATTTCGAGCTTATTTCAATGCAATTGCAATCAATA
>CAKNWW010323184.1:2651-18350 GCA_932074435.1 Andricus kollari | reverse complement strand
TAGGCGTGTTCCTTGCCAACCCCAATGTCCACTTTACATACCTCTCCTGATTCCTATTTACCTCTTGACTTTCCTCCCACCCCCATACCTCTACGCCATACAATAGCACACTCATCACTAGCGAGTCAAACAATTTCATTCTCCTTTCAAAATCATCTGCGAATAACTTCTTTCCCAACCCCCAGACCTGCCTCATCACCGCATTTGCCCTCCTCACTCTCTCTTTTATGTGACCATCTACTCCCCCATTCCTCCGAAACACGAAGCCCAGGTACATAAACTCTTTCACCTCCTGCACCGTCTCTCACTTCCACTTCCCTCTCTCATCCCTCCCACCATAACCTTAGACTTTTCCGCATTCAGCTCTAACATCTTCTTATCCAGGTATTTTCTCAACCTCTTCATCATCTCCTTTAAGGCCTCTTCGCTTTTTGCCAGCAACACTATGTCATCTGCATACGCTAGTGACCAAATCCTAGCCCCTCCTATCCTGACTCCTCCTACCACCCCGGCCTCCAGCTTACTTTCCATATCCGCAATTAAAATTGCGAAAAGCATTGGGCTAAGTGGACACCCTTGCCTTAATCCCCTATTTATCCAAAATACCGCCGAAATCCCCTCCCCTTCTCTTACCTTATCATTGGTCTCTTCGTGTATCTCCCTTACCCTCTCAAGCAGGCCTCTCTCCACTCCCCTATCCTCCATCGCCTCCCACAATCTTCCCCTATCCACCGAAGGAAACGCGCCTTTGAGATCCACGAAAAACGCGTACACTCTTGACCCCTTCTTCGCTAATTCTCTATCCACCACGTGCTGCAGAACGTAGATATTGTCGATAGTACTCCTACGAGCCCTAAAGCCCGCCTGCGTCTCCGGCAATATTCCTTTCCCCTCGACATCCTTCCGCAGCCTCTCCGCCACCACCATCGCGTATATTTTATACGCCGTATTCATTAGCGTAATCCCTCTACAATTTTCCTGCCTGTTCCTGTCTCCTTTCTTATACAGTGGCACTATTAACCCTTCTGTCCACCCTCCTGGGAATCCATCCCCCCTTCATACTTTCTTTACTACCTCCTTCAGCCTCTCCCTAACCTCTTGTGTACTAAACAGCCATGCTTCGTTATCTACCTCATCCAGCCCTGCTGCTTTTGACCTTCTTAATTTCCTTATCTGTTTCTCTATCTCCTCATCACCCAACTCTTCCATCTGTGCCTCCCGCGTTCTTCTACTCCCACCATCCCTCTTCTTTGAATCTGAGCCCTGAAATGATTCTTTAAAAAACTCCCTCCACTCCTCACTCCCTATCTTCTCACTTATCCCCACTCTACGCCTCTGTCCCCTTCTGTCTTAACATTTCCTAACTGCTCTTCCAGATCTTTCTCTTATTCCTGTTCTTTTTTCTTACACATCAATCTAAACTCCTTCCTCATTTCTACGTACTCCTCCCTTTTCGCTATACCCGCTTTTCACTTCTTGTACTTCCTCTTTACCTTCCTTTTAATGTTTTTACATTCCCTATCCCACCACGACTTCACCATTCCTTTCTTTTTCTTTTTAAATACCTTCTTTTGCATGCAGCCTTTAACTTTCTCTTTTAAATCCTCCCATATTTCTTCCACCGACTCCCCTTAAAAACGTAAGTTCCTTAACTGCTTCTTATACCTCTCAATCGCCTCCTTCGTCCAGCTCACCCTCTCCCCCATCGAGCCTTCTCCCCCCCTTGCCTTCCGCCAGTCTCACCCCTCATCCACAGCCACAATGGCTGATGGTCCGATTCCACCCTCCCCACCACTGCAAATCTTTCCGTCTCCTCCCACCCATACGTATTCATGACTACATAGTCTATCACCGACACCCCCACCTTACTTACATATGTATATTCTCCCTCTTCGTCACCAGTTACCATACCATTCGCCACCGCCCAGCCTCTATCCTCCATCCAGTCTCTTAGAATCTCCCCCCTCCTTATTTATTACCTTATCCTTTGATTTCCTTTCAAACCTCTCCCCTTCCCTGTAAAGGCCTCCTTCCCTCCCCATACTCGCATTAAAGTCCCCACCCAGTACCACCATACCCTCCTCTCTTTCGCCTAGCAAGTCTTCCACCCTTTCTTTGATTCTTTCCATCCCATCCTTATTGTACACTGTCTCAAACTTATACTTTACCCCTCCTATATTTACTTTTCTCATTTACACTCCCTTCCCCTCTTCCTTTCCATGAACTACTTCCTCTAATCCTTCTCTAACACCCGTTATAATTCCCCCACTAGCTCTTCCTCTCTTCTTCACTCTGACCGCCTCCTGGAGTCTCCACCTATATCCCCTTGGCAGCTTTGGCTCTATTCTAACCCATTCCTTCCTTTCTATCCACGTCTCTACCAGCCCCACAACATCAAACTCTTGGATATACCTCCAAAACTCCTCATCCTTCTTCTTTATCCCTGCTACGTTCCAGTACAGCACCTTCACCACTCCTCTACCATGCATTACCCTCGCCCCCCTACTTCCTACCAAACAAATTCCCCTGCACTTCCTTCAACACCTCTTTCTCCTCGTCCCACACCCACATTTTCTCGTCTATTCTTATATTCTGATATCCTACCTTTGCCGATCTCCCTTCTCTCCTTTCACTCCTAGCCCTGTCGTACAGCATTCTCTGCACATCCCTTTCTTTTCTCGTCAAATCGTGATCGATGAAAACTGCCCTATCCTTTATTCTATTCTTATTTCGCATCACCCCAACTTTTCTTCCCAGATCTTCAACTCCACAATCGCCACTTCCTTCTCCTTCCTCCCCTCCAACTTAAGTTTTCTGACCAACTCTTTAGCACACCCTATGCTTTGTAGCAACGTTTCCACGCCCTCCCTTTCTTCACCGCTCGTTAGCTTCAACCCTCTTATCACAATATTGTTTCTCCTGTCTGCCTTCTCTCTTCTCTCCATTCTCATCTCCATTGCCCTTATCCTTTCCCTATCCTCCCTCTCCTCCTTTTCATTCCTACGCTCTCCCACTTTCTATTCTATCATATTCTCTACCCTCTCCAAAATACTTGTAATTTCGCCCCCCCCCTCCCGCCATCTATTTCCCTTTCCGCCCTGCCCTCCACCTTTTCAAGTCTTTTCTCCATCCTTTCCTTCCATTCCCTAATCTCCTCTTCCATCTGCTCTATCTTAACGTCTTTCTCTGTCCTACCCCTCTCTAACCCTTCTACTCTCTCCCTCAGCTCTTTCATCTCCTTTTCCCATTTCTCATCTCTGATCCTCAAGTTCTCCCTCATACCTTCCATCTGCTCTTTAGTCCCCTTTACGTCCTCCCTTAACCCCCTGATCTCGCCTAATAACATGTCGAGAGCCTCCTTCTCGGACTTTCCCTCCATTTGGGGGGTGACCTGCGTGTCCTCCCGCTTTTTTTAAATGGACTCTCTACCGCGCTTTTCTCCGGACTCTCTTGGTTGTCTCTCTTCCTCTTCAAGAGATCCTACCCGTCACTTGCGCTTGACGCTCTCTATCTTACTTTCTCGCTTCCTTCGCTCCCACCGTTCCGTTTTCCCCCACTCCCCGACACGCTGCTCGGAACTCGACCACGCACTGTTGGCCGTCGTGGCACGTGGAAAATTTCCTCCCCGTCAATTTCACTACCAGCACTCTCACTGCACATCTCCCGCTCTGCCGTCGGTAACTGGGACCTCTCCATGCAGTCCCCTCCGCAACCGACAGAGGTCACTGGCAAACAGTACCGTCTATTGCCGCCAAATTTTCCCTTTATTTCTCTTTTTTTATTTTTTTAAATTTATTTTTTCAATTTCTCGCAGCCCTTGCAAACACCCCTTTTTCTCCCTTGATATCCTCCAACTCTGCTTGAACCCCCCTTGACCCCTCTACGACCCTACACTCCTAACGACAAACTCCCCCGACTCCTTGCCAACCTAACCTCACTTTCAATAAATAACTAAATTACACCTCTCACCTACACTGTAAATTAATTTTGATCTTCCTAATTCACCCCGCACAACCCTACTCACCTCATAGGCTTCCACCCTCACACTCCACTCACACCTTCCACACAAATTCTGTAAAATTCTTTCACCACTTGTCACCGAACACCAACTCTCTACCGCCACCAACATGCAAGTCCACTGTCACTGTAAACAAAGTAATTCAGACTCAAGGGGCAACGCTTGGCGTTACCTGTATAAATTTAAAAAGCGTAATTGCACAGCTGCAACTTTTGCGTTATGGAAGGTATGGGGAAAATTTGAAACGAAGCTGTCACGCTGGCAATAAACACTGGGTGGCCAAAATCTCTTCAAGAGCAAACAAAGAGAAGTTGCAAGCGGAAGAAAATGGCAGACGAGGTCCATGAGAAGAAATGTGAAGATAAAAATGTAGCATTTTAGGTTAAATTCAAAGGAGAAGTGAACTACGCTATCCCAGGCCATGTGATTCAGGATGAAACTGTGCGGTTTGAAGTAGTTGATTGGAAATTGCGCGTTTTATCCGAAGACGAAATTGAAAAACAAGCAACTGATCTACTGAAGAAATACCCCCACGGACCTCCAGCATGATTGTCTGTTTCCAAATTTGTGCATTACATCTTTTACATAAATGTAAGCTCACTGTATGATATACCTTGTGGTAGTATCTTTTATAATTTGTGAATATTTTTCTGCCCATGTCCTAATTGGCAACTACGTTTCGGCAATTAAAACTCTGTAGTAAAACTCTAGTAGTAAAGGGGGCAGAGGACCGCCCGTGATAATATAGAACCCCGGGGCCCGAAACGGCTCTCGGCGACCCTGTCTCATTGACGTCCAGAGTTTTCGTATAAGATGTGAAAGATAATAAGCTTTTATTACAATAAGTTGCTTGAATAATCAATAATTATTATTATCAATTTGTAGAGCTCAATAGCAACGAGTCAGCAGAAAGACATTTTTAGTCTATTCCGTAAACCAAAATTTAGCGTATTTGTTAAAATATAGCCAAAATCTTTACTTGTTAATGAATATTGTTCAAATTAATCAATAATTATTGTCAATTTAAAAAGTATCATAGCGCAGAGTTATTGCAAAGACATTCTCACTCAATTTCGTAAATAAAAATTGAGCCTATTCGTTCAAAAATAGCAAAACTCTCGATTTGTTTATGAGAATTTTTCAATTAATTAATAATTCTTGTAAATTTGTAAAATATTCTAGCGAAGAGTTATCGTTAAGACATTATTACTTAATTTCGTAAGAAAATTAAGTCTATTTCATGAAAAATAGGCAAACTCTGAATATGTTAATGAAAATTGTATAAATAATTAATAATTTTTAAGAATTTGCAAAGCATCATAGAAAAGATTCACTGGAAAGATATTCTTAGTTGGTTCCGTAAACAAAGTTAGCCTGTTAGTTGAAGAATAGCCAAACTCTGAAGTTTTGTATGAAATTTTATAAAGTAATTAATAATTCTTGAGAATTGACAAAGCATGATAGAAAAGAGTCATCGCGAAGATATTCTTAGTTAATTTCCCAAACCAAAATTGAGCCTATTTATTCGAAAATGGCCAAACTCTAAATTTGTTTATAAAAATTGTTTAAATAATTTTTATATTGAAAAAGATGTTGGAAAGCGATGTTATTTGTCTGAGTGATATAATTTATAAATATAATGTTAGAGATGGTAAATGTCATACTTCAGACCAAAAAGAATTCATTAGTTGGATCTTTTATTCCATTACGACGTTTCGAAAACGAAAAGTTTTCCTTATCAGGATAAATTAATGATAGTAGAAGTCCATAATGCTCATCAGTGTAAAAAATTAGTTCAACATTAATAATTTATCCTGATGAGGAAAATTTTTCGTTTTCGAAACGTCGTAATGGAATAAAGGATCCAACTAATGAATTATTTTTGGTCTGAAGTATCTCATTTACCATCTTTAACATTATATTTATAAATAATTTTTGTAAATTTGCAAAGTGTCATGTGAAAAAGTCATCCAAAAAACATTATTAGTTGATTTCGTAAACAAATTGAGTCTATTCGCTGAAAAAGAGCGAAATTATGAATTTGCTGATAAAAATTATTTCAACCATTGTCAAATTGAACCTATTTTCAATATATAGTAATGAAACATTTATTTCTCTCACATTTTATATCAAAATTATGGATTTCAATAAGCTAAACATGTTCAGACCAGAAAAGAACTTTTGTTCATTAATTTTTTTATAATGTGATAAATAGGGGGCGGACTAGATAAGGTATGAATCTGGCTACGAATCGTCTGGGAAAAGACAACCACTGCCAGCCAAGGGGCTTAACACTGAGTATTTAGGCAGTCGGCCACCTAACTCCCAGAATAATCAGTACTAAGCCCCTCGGCTCGTAGTGGTTGTCTGTTCTCACACGATTCACAGCCAAGTTCATACCTTATCTAGTCTGCTTCCTCGTAAGAAACATTTTTTTAAATTATTCTCACATACTGGAAATTATTTCTAGATAGTATTATCACAGATATATAATTTTCTTTGATAAATCTGAAAATCCTTTTAAAAAATGTTACTTCTGAAAAGTTAAACAAAAATGTAACCTTTGTTGTACAATAACAAATTAACAAAATTTATTATAAAAAATCGCAACACACAAATCTTTTCGAAATTTCAAAAGATTTTATTCATAAAAAAAATCTTGTGTAAAAGCGAACGTTAAGGGAACTATATGTATACCTCAATATTTCTAGTTTGCCAGTATATGAACGTTCCTTACAAACCGATAAGTGTATTATGAGTAACGCTTCGACGAAGGTGATCGCTTCTTATGAAAGCAAGACTTTCAAGTCTAAGTAATCGCGCCCTATTGCACATTGACAGCCCATCACTATTCAGAAAGCGAGTGGAGCTTTAGCTAATCGCATTGCTGGCAGTGAAATATCATCACACATCACCAAGCTAATTTTTTAGATAGGACAGAGCACGACTGTTTTAAGCACTAAATTTGAATGTTGACTGAGACCTAAATCGGGCTCTGCGTGGCCCCCTTTTCCCCTAATTAGTAATTTAGTTAATGAATGACCCCGTCCCCTTACTTACAACTCTAAATATGGTCCTGATTTGAATATGTTTTAAAGAGGGCAAAGTTTTTATTAATACTAATTATATTAATATTATAATTTCTTTTTGTACCTTTTCGTAAAGCCAAAATGCGCTTTTTTCTCCCACGCTCAAGCCAGCTTTCGTAAAATCCTTAATCCCTCGAAATGGTGTGAACATAAAACCGCTTGCCTTTTTATCATATATGGCACTTGTTTGTCCAGGGACAGGAGTCATCAGTATTGGCGAATGGCCGTATGGAGTAGCAACATATCCTACGGGTGTTTGTGAATATTCACCGTATTGACCCCTTACTGGAAGTATTATCCTTGGCCTCGCAGGTATTTTTTTCGGTTGTTGGTTATTTGATGTTATTGTGTTCGACATTTTGTTGTTCACACTAAAGAAAACATTAATAAATATAAAAATTCAATGTAATTTTTAAAACTTTTTTAAAATTAAAAATAACATTTTCTTATTTAGCACAACATGGTAATGGATTACACGCGGTAAATTCATACAAGGTAATTATTCAACTCATTAATGTGTTTTAAGTGTATATGTTGGAGTTTTGTATTTGGCGCTTTGCTTCCCTTACGAAAAGGTATGATACGAAAAAAATGACAGGCCTGTGATTTTTTTTGGGTCATTTTTTTGTTGTCATTTTTTCGCGACGACAGGAAAAATGACAGGAAAATGATTACAGAAAAAATACGACCGATATTCTATATCCTATTTTTAAAACTTAGTTTAAACCGTTTCAAAAGTGTTTCAAACACTTAATATTTTAAAATTTGTTATTGTGGATTCTTACAGTGTTTATGTTTTTAATATTAGAATAAATATATAAAGTACAAATAAGGAGACGAAATTTTTTCACAGGTTAAAAATTAATTTCTTGGTCTCACGCGAAATTTTATACTAAATAAAATAAACAACATACTTTGCCAGTTTTCCAGTCAATTAAGATTATTCACCATATTCGCCATTATTCATTTTAGTCAACGTGTACTTTTATCCTATTTTTAGAACTCACCATGAAAATTTTTGGAGATACCGCTGATAATAAAAAGGGTTTCAGTACCGCGATTAGAACAAAATGCAGCAAAACAAGAGGTCGGGCGAGAAAACATATAGATTCGGTCAGTCAGTAACTAATGATTAAGTGGTATAATGTAAACGTTTAAAATAAATTAACGTTCATGAATGAATTCGCTTTATTCTCATTGCTATAATTACCTATATAATGACTAAATGCCATATATCAGAAGTTTGGCAATTGCCATTACAGTCTGCGACGCTTATCAAAATTTTCAATTAACATCATTTTTTTGCAAGGATTGAACGCGGAACGATTATCTGGTATTGCAAATTCCTTTCAGTTGTCACTTTTTGACTAGTGTCACAAACTTTAAGTGCAAATACCGGCCTGTCATTTTATGCGAGTCATTTTTCTTCTGTCGTCATTTTCCTGTCATTTTTCCTGAATAATATGCCTCAAGGTTAATGAATGTTTGTAAAAAATGTCAAATACTCTATATTTACTATCTTTCTCACGCGAGTTAAACCTGTTCCTCGAAATAAGGATATATGGTTTTTGATTTACTGCACATTTTCGAGATAGAAGAAAAATACGAATAATGTTTATACCTATTAAGACCGGTTTTATTTCCTCGTATTGACAATGGTTATGGTAGTATTTTCAGAAAAGATAATTTATACGACTGTTTCGATAAAAGGGGAATCTAGTTTTCTCCTTCGAAATGAAGCACACCAAGAATTACTGATCCATTTTTGGAATCGTACTCTTTTAAATTGTTGAAAAACAAAAGGAAGCTTATGACTATTTCCTTTAATATAGCCTTACTTATATACGAAAGTTATACCTAGAATTGAGGGGAAATAATGTGAAATTAAAAGTACACGAATATGAGCATACTTGTACGATTATAGATTTTAAATTCTGCAAGAACGAGATGTCTACGATGGTCGAAAGGATAGTGGAGAGGTGCAGACGTGCACTAGTTGTCGAATAACATAACGTGATTACAGTACAAGTGAGCCTCCTAAACGAATCCCTATCAATCAAGTTTTCAACTGGCGAGAAAATCGTGTTGAGCATGTATTCTCTTATAATTTCTCTTATAATATCAGCTGTAATGCCACTAACGACTGTGTGATGATGGTTAAATCCTACGCAATGCATTGCTTTAAATTAAAAATAAAAAATATATAGGATGATTTGATTACCCTCGGTGTCCTTAAATTTGAAGATACGTAAACCCATGAATATTTGAAACAAATGACTAAGACGACAATGCAATAATAAACGATAGTCTGTTTGAGTTTTTTTTCTAGATCCATGTAGGTTTCGTCTGGGTTGTTTGGAAAGGAGGAAATTGTGTTCCTTTCCGAAAACCCAAACAACGAAGCTTGTTTCTGTAGCAGATGATATTAACGGGAGTGAAGGGGCAAACTGCTTTGGACGGTTTTGACTTGTGTTCGGTCTTAACTGTTCTAAAGCCAATCCTAATGTTTAAATATAAAAGTCGCAACATAGTCTTTACAATGACAGTACTACGAAACGACGGTTAAACCCCCCTTTTTTAATCTGCACCGATTTAATCTCCTCTAGCCAAAGATACTCTGAAGGAAGAATGGGAGGAGGCAAGGGCTGAACACTTAAATGCCCAAAAACCAGACGGAAGCGAAGGTGAAGAAACCTACAATTAATTAAAATATACCCATTTTCTTAAACAAAAGCCTAACGAATAGAACACAAACTTTACATAGGACCGTACCTTTAAATATAAATGATAAGCCATTTAACGACATTTCGAATAAAATAACCGTGAACGACTGCACTAATCAAAACGAACCCCTGAAAATCACAAATCAACAATCGTAAGTCTAATTCAAATACCGGACATAGAGACTCCCAAGACTTTACTAAAAAATTGACTAAAGCAATTAAAATACATTTTATGGGTAAAGACAGTAGTATTAAACATGATTACAAATTAACTCTCCAAACCAAGTTTGAACATTTTTATGAATTCTTAACTTCAGAATTACGTATCAACGATTTGCTATATGTTTTGGATACGATAGTGACCCCACCGGAGGGTTTAAATCACGAAATAAAAGAAAAACATTATTTCAAAGTTCGAGACATAATAATCGATCGAGTAGACAAACCTTATCATACTAAAATTTTACATTTAAAAGATCCGGTTGAAATTCTGAATAAATTAAGGGAATCTAAACGATGCACAGTAAATATAACGAGCGTTAGCGTTAGAAAAAAATTATGCTCAATACAATATAACACAAATCGGGGGTCAGCAATGCAATTTTTAAAACGAGTTGAAGAAATTGTACAAAATTACGATATTATATTAGAATCCACCCCTTCGACTGACGAAGAAAAACGAGACGCTTTATACAACGCGATTATGATACAGTTACCGGAAATACAATCAATCGAATTTATGACAAAAAATCAAACGGGAAAAGGTTTAACATATGAGTTGTTAAAACTGTTTATTCTCCAGGCTGAAGCTAATAAGGTTCAAGCTAGCTCCAGCACACATCCCGCTAATAAGACCGGCATTATAACGACAGTGTCATACACGAGCTGAAATCAACGAGCAGGCTGGATTAAGGAGAGGTCCCATGAATGTGACGACATAGGTCACATGAAAAACGAATGTCCCAGGAAGGGAAAAGGTTTAAGGAAATGTTACGAGTGTCAGCAATTCACATCTCATATTGCGGCGGCCTGTCCCAAACGACTATCGAGGCTGGGAAAAGGAGCCATTAAAGGTAAACACTACAAACAAAACAAAACATACGAGATGCACGACAGTTACCTACACACGGAAAACAAAAAAAAATTTAAGAGGAAAAGATATAATTAAAATAGAAGTTTTCCCAATCGAAATAGCTATGACAATAAACGAACTCCAAATAAACAAAACGACTGTTTCAATTATAAAGAGAATAATAATAAGAGAAACAATTCTGATCAGTCCCGCACGGGATCTAGCAATTCTTCAAAAATGCATTTTGCGAATTGTCAAGATATAACAAATAAAGGTAGGCGTGATATTGAAAATATAATTTCCGTGTCCTGTTTAAATAGTTCTTTAAACGAAAGTAGATAGTCTTTTCCATCCACTAGTTGTCATCACGACTCCATAAATAATATTGAATGTCTTAACGGGCAGGCGAATCAAAACGACAAGTATGTAACATTCATTGTCGATTCAGGCGCTACAGAGCACCTTAGTAATTCAAAAGGGATCTTTAGTTCTCTTAATAAAAAGGCTCAAGGTATCATAAAATGCGCAAATAAAGACATTTGATGACGCAAGGTAAAGAAATAGTTAGTGTCTTGTCAAATTCTAATAATAGGAACCCTATCACGCTTGATAATACAATTTATGTGAAGTCTCTCTTCGATAACTTGCTTTCTGTAAGAAGATTTGCGGACAAATGGCTGTCTATCCATCTTGATAACAAAGGCGTGGATATCTTTAACCCTAAAACGTACGAATCTCTAGCAACCGGTATTTACGACAGTCCTTACTGGTTAATTAAATTCAAAATTAATAAAAATGGTTCACTGGACCAAACCAACTCATTGCAATAATAATTTAGATATCGTTTTAGTGTAATCCACAGAAACGACAGTTGAAGAAAAGTATAAGGCGGTAGATGCTCTAAATAAAGGCAGTATTTCCAGAACGATCGACAGTACAGTTTCTAAAGAAATAGAACAAAATGACAAACTTTGATTTTCAGACTTCGATACCCTAATAACACACCGTAAAATAACAAACTTAGACGAATTACCCGCAGTTGATCTGACCAATAACGGCAAATACTTAACTAACTTGGACAATGACAGCATACAAAAAAATAAAGCCTCGAACACATATTTGCGCAAATTAAAAAATCTGGGGAAGGGTAATAAGGATCTTCAATCCACAATCTTTGACGATAGTATACTTGACTGTGAAATTTGCGCAATAACCAAGTTATAAAAATTACCTTTCCGAAACAAACGAACAAGAGCCCAACGACCGTTACAGATAAGACACTCCGATGTAATGGGAAAGATCTCTCCAGCTACATTCCCGCACGGTTAACAATACATTTCGGTTTTTATTGACGATTTTACACGACTGGCTCTTGCTTATCCTGTGAAGATAATAGATGAAACGGGTCACTGCCTTGAAACCAAATAAAAAGATTCGGTTGTCTAGCATATTGGGCGATAACGAGAAAGCCAGACTCAAAGTTCTTGGCACGGGTGGTTCGCGGAATACTAGGGGGTTATACTCGTTACGGATACGCGTTTCTAAATCCGGAATCCGGTAAATTCTTTTATTCAAGAAATGTTAGGTTTAATGAAAAGGTTGTCTATGGTGATAGATCCAGGGAGGGTTCAATTAGAAATTGGCGCCTTCCTGAATTGACTCCATCGACGAACGACGTGTTTATAATACAAAAAAAAACACGAGAGAATCACTAAAGACGACTGTACAAAACCGGGAACGGAGGGAGAACACACAAAGAAACGAAGTGGACCTCGTAAACGACCATTAGAAACGGAGGGAGATAGTCCTAAAAAAACATAAGACAGCTCAAACGACAAGACGAGAACCCTATAACACTAGAAGTCGAAAAATCACTGACGCAAGCATTGTTAAACGAACTGACGCAACAACAGTCTCTGACAATTACGAAATCCCAACAATAGAAGATGAGTTTACGAATACAACAGACATAACAAACGATGAAACTTTACGCTGTTTACACGCGACATTAAACAACGATCCTCAAAACTTTAAACAAGCCATAGAATCCAAAGAAATGCACGAGTGGCTTAACGCTATTGACGAAGAGTTTGAATCCTTAGAAAAAAATAAGGTATGGACAACTGTAGATCGACCTAAAATAGGAAAAGACGGTAAAAGAACAAACATAATAGGCTCACGATGGGTCTTCAAGCGTAAAAACGATGATTCCGGAAAAATAAAATATAAAGCCAGACTAGTTATTCGAGGCTTTAAAGATTCAAACAAGAAATTGACCGAAGTTCTACTAATTTACGTAGACGATAATCTTTTAGCTAGTAGCGACAGTCCAAAACTAACAGAAGTAAAATAAAAACTAATGACTCCCTTTGAAGTGTCAGACTTAGGAGAAATAAAAAATCACTTAGCTATGAACATACGCAAAAACAGAGAAACAAGAGTTATGACAATAAGTCAGGAAGCCTATGTAGATAAAATCGTGACGAAATTCGAGTTTAACGACGAGTTCCCACAAAATACCCTCATGATTACTCGACAGGTTGCCAGCTACGAATGACGACAGTGGCCCACAAGATAAGGAAAGTCTTGATTTCCCCTATAGAGAAGCAGTTGGTAGCTTGCTACACTTGGCTGGCTCCACTCGCCCTGATATCGCTTATACGGTAAACCTGCTGAGTAAAGATGAGTTGAACCCAACTGAAACGAGTGGAACATGGTTAAGCGAGTATTCAGGTATTTGAAGAGAACGAAAAATATCGGCTTGAAATACTTAGGATGACGGGAAGACTTGATAGCCTACTCAGATGCTAGCTTTGCAGATTGTAAATACTCAATCTCAACTTGTGGATTTTTGATACGACTGTACGGTGATACAATCTCTTGGCAATCAAGTAAACAGAGCTATGTTTCTCTTCCAACTTGCGAGGCTGTATACGTGGCTATGAGTCAGGCTTTTCAGGAAATAGTTGCCATCAGCATGTCTTTAATCTGAATAACCAACGACAGTTTTCTCCCAGCTATACTCAGATGTGACAACAAAGCCGCAACCATTTGCGCGGAAACTAGTGGTGGAAATCGACTCAGACATATGAAGGGTCTACATTTAGACCATGTGAAAGAATGTGTTAAATACGACAGGATAGTTCTCAATTGGGTCCCTTCAAAGAGCCAATTGGCTGATATAATGACTAAACTTGTATGCTTTGAAACCGATAGTAGACTATGTAATAACATTCTCAATCATGATTGTTAAATACAGTCATATATTTATTAACGACTGGGTGACATTTACGAAAGAGTGCGAGTTTACATACGTTAGTTAACAAGTTGATCATGATTAGCTAACCAAAAATTAATTTACAGGAGATGAACGTTAACGCGACGGATAGAGGATCAACTTACGACAGGTTCGAACGACTGTTTAACTCGACGACATTTGCGATTAGTATTTTTAGTAATGTAACCATTAAGACAGTTAATTATAAATCATCTTCGTTCTAAAGTCTATTTAATAATATTCTTCAACGTCAAACTATTGAGTTTATGAATAGAGTCAACCTCGGGAGGGAGTGTTGGAGTTTTGTATTTGGCGCATTGCTCGCTTGACTCTCTGTCATGGTGGGAGGTGCTGCTGCTTCGCGCACTTCGAGCCACCGAGTTACTCACTCCTTATATGGCGTTAGCCCCGTGTGTGTCTCAGTGTGTGATCCGTTTTACAGTTCTAAAATAAAGTGTTCTCTTCTACCTAAAATGGAGTTGAAGTTATTCGAAACCTTCCACTCTAAAAGTATAAAACGTATTTCTCTAAAGAAAATTCATTTTTCAATTTTTTTTAAATAGAAGGACGAACTGAAAAATAAAAGGCACCGTGGCATTCCTCTCCGCAATATTTTCATTTTTTCTACCAAACAAAATTTGCTTAAAACAACTATAATTGGAAAATTCTTGGAAACTTAAAAAATGTAAACCCTAAAAACCAAAAACGGCCTTAAGGGCGTTGGTACCCGAACCCGACCTCAAAATTGAATTGCCTCATGTTACTCCATAAATACTAGAATTGCATCTTTTTTAGATAATTCCCTGATAGGACGAAACGTTCCCGGAAAGTGCAAAATGTCCGCCGCTTAGGAACGTTCTACTGGAACGTTCCAAACATATATTCCCAGATAACAAAATGCCGGTACATGCGCAGCTCAATACGCGCGCCATTGATGTCTATATGGCCCACACGAAGTCGGGCGCACGCGGTCTGTTGAAATGCCGGCCATGCTCCGGTAAAATGTAGGAACTAGATACGGTAAAATGCAGGCTACCATCCGGTAAAATGCAGTCTAATGTGCGAATGGATGGAGGGTTTATAATTATGTATTTATCATTATTTAGAAAATTTTATAGTGCGTACAACAGAAAAAAGAATTTTATTATTTGAACAATACTTTATTTTTGAAAACAAACGTATTTAATATTTTATGACGTTTAATCTATATTTTAAAACGCGAAGGACATATCGGTCATTATATTTTCCATTAAAATGATGAAACTTAAAAGAAAAAGAATTTTTAAGAAAGCAGTTCAACTTTCAGCCCAAAATTCAAATTTTTTAATCAAACAGACGAATTGTCAATAAATAAAGCCTTTCAGAAAAGACGGAAAACAAATTTTATCCAAATTGTGAAATTTTCAAGCCAAAAATGGAGAAGTTACATTTGTCGATAAAAAATTAATTAAAAAAAAAAAAGAAGTCAGTTTTAACGAAGTAGTTCAACTGTAATAGTTACATTTTTAATTTAAACAATT
>CAKNWW010323168.1:2258-12804 GCA_932074435.1 Andricus kollari | reverse complement strand
TCTGGAGACATGGGCTAGACGAACTACACAAATTCTTCGATTTCATCAATCAATTACACCCTAATATCAAGTTCACCATGGAAATTGAACAAAACGGAAAATTTCCTTTCTTGGACGTACTAGTTTACAAAAGATCTGATAACACATTAGGACACGAAGTTTACAGAAAACCCACCCATACAAACAGATACCTACATGCCTCCTCCCACCACCACCCATCTCAAAAGCAATCGTTCATCAATTCCCTTGTATACAGAGCTGTCTCCATAACAGATAAAGATAACTTACAAAAGGAATTACAAAATGTTAAACAAATCCTAATACAAAACGATTACACAAACAAACAAATTGAGAAAGCAATAAAAAAATACACTCAAAAAAACAAGTCAACACAACCCACTAAAGAAAGAGAGAGAAATAAGACAATAATCCTACCTTACATTAAAGGCATCACAGAACAAATAGGAAGAATCCTCAACAAACACAACATCCAAACCATATTTAAACCACCTGCAAAAATAGGACAACTTCTAAACAATCCTAAAGATAAAAAGGCACCTCTCAGTGAACCGGGAGTATATAAAATCCCTTGTTCTTGTGGAAAAGTCTATGTTGGAGAAACCGGGAGGGCGGTGAGCCAACGTGTAAAGGAACATGAGAGTAAAGTCAGGCTAAAACATTTCACGCAATCAGCACTAGCTGAGCATCATATTGGAACAGGACATAGCATTTTATTTGACAAAACAACCGTCATCGCAAAAACGCAAAATATTTTTCCAAGAAAACATAGAGAAGCAATCGAAATCTTAAAACACCCTAATAACATCAATAGGGACAATGGATATAATACCAATCCGATTTGGCTTTCCGTCCTCCCGGGTTTTTTGAAAAGGACTTGATTGGCCAATCAAGTTCGAGCAATCCCTACCATGGGGCGCTCTGGCCAATCACAGGCATCGTAGAGAATATATATAAGAACAACACAACCTGAAGAAGTGAACTGCAATGTTCACGAAACGTCGGCAAGCTCGTAATTTTGCACACGATTGAAACCCGAAAAAGCTTTAAATTTTAAATTTAAATTTATCAAAGGTGGTATTATACTAAAGCAACCTGGCTTTTAGGAAATTTTTTGGATCTAGGGAAAAACTTTGGAGAGTTAGCGGAAATCTGAATTCAAATTCATATTCAGTATCTAAAATACATAAAGATACTATACTCAGCCCGCTTTCCAGATGACTTCATACCCAGTAGCAATTCAGTACATGAAAATCTGCATTCAGCACCCCAAAATACATCACGATATCGTATTCGGATCGCTTTACAGATTAATTAAACAACCACGGTAACTCCCTATACAAAAAAATCCGCTTTTCTAAGGAATTCACCACATATAGGGACAAACCCTGAGGTGCTGAGGGGAAACTAATGTCAGATTCATATTCAGCGCACCAAAATACATAAAGATGTCATGCTTGACCTGTTTCCAAACGATTTAAAAACCAAAGCTAATTTCATACCACAAAAATCTGATTTTCTAGGGAAATATCCACATCTAGGGGCACACTCTTATGTTCTTGGCGGCAACTAATGTCAGATTCGTATTCAAAATATAAAAAATATAAATATATCCTGCAAACGATTCCAATAACAAGGGTTACTTCATACCCGACAAATCTGATTTTCTAGGGAATTTTCTGCATCTAGGGGAAAACTCTGAGGTACTGGAGGAAAACTAATATCAGATTCATATTCAACGCACCAAAATATATATAGATATCATGCCTGACCTGTTTCCAGATGATTTCAATACCAAGGGTAATTTATACCCAGATGAGCTGATTTACTAGGGAATCTTCCGCATCTTCAGACAAATAATTTGTTAGAACAAGAACAAATCTGCCTTAAGCCGGACTTGAACCGGGAATATGAATATCGCAAAGAGTGGACATAGACGCCTGAATTTTGCTGTTTAAAAATAATCTTTTTATAGTTAATGCTTGACTTCAAAAATTTTATGAATATTTCATACTTTTTGATTAATGACATGACATTCAAGACGCAGCTTGTAAATATAAAAACATGGTTCCTATATAAAAATTTTTTAATTAGGTTTATAACATTCATGAATAATGTATTCACACAGTTTATAATAACATTTCAAAGCAAAGAAATAACTTTAAAATTATTATCAACCACCCCTCAAGAGTGGAGGGGGAACTATTGGATGGCTCCTCCCAAAGCTCTTCTCTGGATCCCCGCCTGAATAGATGTCCTAAATTATGGTCCCAATATTTTTTTATTTATTTTTGGATGCAAATAAGAAGATCATTGAAAGATGAAGGTCCTTTTCCGACTTTTAGGACCATCAGAATCGTCGAATCGAGTTCTTCTGGGGTTCAAACTTCATTACGTAACCTAAGAACACTGAAAAAATACATAGCTAAACCTATGATATTTATCCTTTATCTGAATACAAATATTATTAGAAATAAACTAACGATATTGGTAAAATATTCAAAGCAGATATTTGCAGCTGAATTTATTGCAAGAATTATTATTAATGAATCGCATGTAAATAATTAGTATAAAGTATTATATGTGCTAATGAAATATGATTAATTTTGACGGAGATTTGAAATTGATAATTGATTTAAAAGTTTACCTTCTAATTAAATAGTTTTTGAGGGCATATTTTAAATAAAAATGAGTTAAATTGATAACAGGACTAGTTCTTAAACTTTTTTAAGACTTTGATTGAAATTTATTTATTTTCTCGGTATTTCTTTTTAACCCAAAATTGGAAGATTCGGTTTTGCATGACATTTGAGACTCATGACGTCACATAGGTAATTCAAAGATATGAAAATCCTTGAATCGAGTTTACAGTTGTTATCTGTTTCAAAAACAAAATATCCAATTTTTAAAAATAAATTCTTGAATGGGAGAAATGATTGATATGATTTAATATAATTTAAAAGTGTGAAATTTCTTTCAAAAAGATTGTTTCTTCTTTTATATATGCAAAAATTAATGTTTAATTTTTCCCCATATTCTGAAAAAATGGACCTATTTCCCCTTTTTGAGCTCCTTTTGCGCTGTGATCCCTGGATTTATCAAAATTATGAGGATTCAATATACTTTCGTTTGTCGACGAAAACTTTTTTTTTCAAAAATACCAATAATTATACAATTCGATGTTGATTATTGTCTAAAATAACTAAGTTATGTAGAATTTTTAGCTTAACAAATAAATACAACAAAAGAGTTTGACAAAGAATAACGATATTTATAGGGACTGTCCAAAAACGGAAAAAATATGCCCTTTTACATAAACTTATCTCCGTTACAATATAAGAAATACATGAATTATTATTTTTCTTTTTCTGAAAACATATTTTGAAGGACGTTTACAATATTTGATTTAAAATTAATGACTTTCGATATCTATTTGTATGACTGAATTGAATCAATAGTTGTATGAATGTATTTAATTATTCATCTACTTTCAAAAGCTTATAATGTTTTTAGAAAGCTCATTGGGAATGCCTATAGCAACAATACCCAAAAATGTTGAAGAATATATGGAATCGTCTGAAAGGTAACTTTGATCTTTTGAAGCAGTCGGAAGCAAAATAGATATTATGATACATTATCCTCATTTATTTTTCTTCGCAGATTATTTCAAATTAGTTTCAACAGAATGTGTAACGTTTGCCTTTATTCAGATACAATTTTCAATATGACCCCAGCATCACAAGTGTTCTACAATGACGTAGAATATTTAAAAAATTTCACGATGACTGTAAGATTATTATATGTACTATTTATTTCTTCCTCATAGACGGAGGTTTGTAATTACCTAAGTTTAAAATTAAAATTTGTTTATACTTTCTTGACATATTTTGATATAATTCGACCCCAGGAGCTCGAAAATAAAAATTTTTAAAATGCTAGAGTGTGTGTATGCGTGTGTGTATAACTTTTTTCTGTTCACCATATCTGGAAAAGTTAAAGAGCTACGATCATAAAATTTGTATGAAGAGACGCATCGATTGACCTGTTGACGAACCTTTTTTGACTGACCAGTACCGATTTATGAAGTTTAAAAGAAATTCGTTTATTCTGTTTATATGAGAAAAACTTTGCTCATATTAGGAATACTACAGTACTGCATCTGACATGTTTGTTTGCATCTTCGAGACACGACTAATGACCGATTGACAAACCTTCTATAACCCCTTATGATCTAGCAATACCGATTTATGACTTAAAAAATATGTTAATTATCTTTTAGATATGATTAGGGAAACTTTTTTAACATTGGGAATGCAACAATAATGTACATAATACATTTGTTCTAGGCGCATCGATTGCCAACATGAGGAACTTTTCATGATCTACCATAACCTACCAATATCGTTTTTAAATTTCTCAACAAAATTAGTTTCCTTGTTTATAGGAGGATATTTTTAAACTGGGAATATAACAGTACTGCATATGATGTAATTGTTCGCGTCTTTGAGACGCGTGTATTGATATTTTGATGAACTTTGAAGACCATTATTGATTAATCAATAGCTACTCAGAAAGTGTTAAGAAAAGTTACATCGTTTCAATGAGGTTTTAATATGAAATATAAAATTACCCTAGGTTAAAAAGTTGTTTATTGAAACAAAACACATCAATTGACATTATGGTGGGCCCTCTGATTTTCTGAAAATAAAATTTTCGAAAAGATAGAAACATAAGCTTGAAAAGTATTGAAAGTATCCATTTTTTTCTTTTGTTAGGGAAAACCTCCCTCCGTGAGGAAGCATATTCATTTGATACTTATGAGGACGCGAAATTCTCATAAAATGAGTACAAATGAATACACCCATGGTGAATACGTCCATAGTATATCTCACCCGTATTTTTTTGTCTCATGAAATTTAAGAACGTGTCTATACGTACACAGAAAAAACTGGAGGTACGAAATGTTGTAGATAATGGTTTTTTGTGGGTAAAGTCGGCTAGGCTACAGGGAAACGTCAAGTTGGATAATTGATAAGTGAGTAAAGTATACCTGAGCTTACCCTAAGGGAGGGTAACGGCGGCTAAGTGTCACTTGATGTCCTTACATCTGAAAAAGCGGCTAAAAATAACAAACTATACATTTCCGCGTACAACGCACTTCAAAAAGATGATAGTTGATATTAATTATTAAATTAATCGCCCAATTGTCGATTTAGCACAGTTTATTCGCCAAAATAAATATGACAGCAGACAAAGGATTTGAAAGTCGCCATGGTCTTTGAAGTGAGAGCGCAGTCCTATGGAGGACATGGACGTAGATTAGCAGAGTAGTGGAATAGTTTTGACCAATAAGGATATTGCACAAACCAGGGATCGGAACCTTTCAAGCTCGGGCTCAACCTAAAAGTTTCCGATCCCTGGTTTGGGCAATATCCTCACTGGTCAAAACTATTCCACTATTCTGCTAATCTACCTCCATGTCCTCCACGGGACTGCCTCCAAACTTCGAAAACCCAGGTGACTTTCAAACCCTTTGTTTGCTGACATATTTATTTTGGCGAATAATGGGTGCTAAGTCGACAATTCGGCGATTAATTCGCTGATCAATATAATTTTTTTCTTCAATTATTATTGAAATTAAATTATTTGTGCTAATTACTTTTCAAGTTCGAGTCCAACCTGAAAAGTTCCGGTCCTCCATGTCCTCCCGAATAAAAATTCTTCGACTTGGTTTCGACTTGAATTGCATCTGTTAAAAGTCTCATTTCTGAGTCCAAAAAGGTTTGTCTTGAAACAAGTTTAGGCCTACTTGAGATCACCATGCTAAGACCATAAAAGTAAGACATTATCTCATGTCTCATCTCAGTTTTGAGACGCAGCGAGACATCGACAATTCGGCGATTAATTCGCTAATTATGTCAACTATGATCTTTTTGGAGAACGTTGTACGCAGAAATGTATGATAATTCTCTATTTAGTGACACTTCGCCGTCATAACGCTTCTCCAGAGAATTGAGCCACGAATAACCATTACCTGCAACATTTCGTACTCCCATTTTTTTCTGTGTACATACTTACCGAAATTCGGTCAATATAGCACAAATATTTTCTGCTTACTTCGAAAATCCAATAATACTATGTTTATAGGTAATTGAAAAGAGAAGAAATGATCTGAAAAGTGAATCATTTCGAAATGAAGGTAAAGCATCTAACTGTTGTTTAAAAACTATTTTCGACTTCAATTATTATGTTTTAAAATATGTGGTTTTTTAGATAATAATGAGAAAAAAACGTTTTTGGATTTGATGTTAGAAATGGCAGACAAAGGACACTTTACTGACGAGGAAGTTCGTGAGCATACTGATACAATCATAACGGCTGTAATTATTTTTTATGGTTTATGCACCCCAAGAAATAAATAAATATAAACTAGAAAGAAAATGAAACTACTTTTAATTGTACTTATTTTATATTTCCTGGGAGCGAACAAATTTATATTATGTTCAGCCATGAGTGATTCATCTTATAATTTTCAGGGTTTCGATACTGTAGCTCGGACGAACTGTTTCATACTGCTGATGCTAGCTTCTCATCCCGACATACAGGTTCGTATCAAAAAAGCAAAAAATTATATGTTTGGAAATTGGATAAACCTTTTCTAATTAATTGTAAGTTTTAACCCCCACCCCTTGTGAATTAACAAAGTAGTTCAACTTTCAACTAATTATTTGAATTTTCAACCAAAAAAGATATATTCCCAATAAAAAAATGTAATGAACTGTTCAAAATTTTCGAAAATTTACGAAACATTTCAGACGCAAAAGTAACGGTAGTTTCCAAATGTCTGTTACTAAATTCGGGATTACAATCAAACTTTCGTTAATTTACCAATTTTACGTAAAGTTACGAATTTTGGAAGCAAATTACGAAAATGTTTCGTGAAATTACGAAAATACTCGGTATGACTCGGATCCGTTCGGTACCATTCGGAATGGCGCAGCCGCGCCGTTTCCGCCTAAGTCGCAGTACAGTGATCAAACTTTTGAGTAACCCTCACTCGTGGGCCCCCAGAAGAAGAATTTTGGCATGTTGACTGCCACTGCCCACCAAAGAAGAGTTTTGCTTACGAAAATAGTCCTGAAGGTATAATTAAATATTTTTTCCCGAAACCTATTTCTTCGTGCCCATAATACCATAATAATAAACGTTTGCATGTTGTGACAGGTGGGAGGTTATGTTTCATCTATAATTTCGTTCCTTTGTTCCTTTCGCGTTACTTAACTATGACTTATCATCCTGGTTGGTTTAAATTGAGTATTTTAGCATGACGTCATGGGAATATGTCACGCGACTTTTTCGAGAAAATATTCTAAACGGAAAATACATAAGTGTACATATACAGCACCCTCCCACTTATCGCACTATCAGATATCGCGACTTTCCCTACTTGCTTTGCTCCCACTGCCAACAAATGCTTGCGCGCGCATGAAAGAAAATTCTCGCGCGTAAACATAATTTTTTTTTAAATATTGACATTCAATGTAACGTACTCTATTCTAGACCAAAAAAAAACTTCATTTGAAAGAAAAATTAAAAATAATCGATCGCGTTGAAAAAGGAGAGACCGCAATCGATATTGCGAGAGAAATCGACACTCACGTCAGTAACATTTATAATAATACAGTTTAACTTATAATATATTTTCACAAACACAATAAATATGATTAAAAATCACTTTTAATATTTATCCTCAGAGTAAATCAATTTATGTTAAATTTTTATTAAGGAGGTTGTCGTAATAAAAATCATATCTCTGAAAAACATAAGTTTTCAATGATTTTTAGAATAAAAATATATTACTGCTGATGTAATTTCAAATAAAAGAAATTATTTTTGATGAAAAAAATTTAAACTTACACAGAATGTATTATAACAATGTATTTCGCGATTTAATTATTTTAAATATCACTTCTTATCAATTTTTGAAAAATGGATGAGTTTGAATAAATAACAGCTTATTTTTTCAGGAAAAACATTCTGTGCAATTCTGCTATTTCTAATTTTAAAAGTAAACTTTTCTATAGTTGAAACAGTAGGAACAATTTTTTCAAATAAAAACTGTTGTAAACAAATAATTGTATTAGAAGATTATTCAATTATTTTCAAAATTAGAAACAGTAGAGTTATAGAGAATGTTTTCCTCGAAAAGAGGCAAAACTGATTAAAATTCAACCATTCTTGAAAAATTGGTAAGAGGCGACAGTATAAGAAAACGCAATTACAAACATTATTATTGAAATATATATTTTTCGTACGTTTCAACCTTTTTTCATAAGAAATAATTTTTTTCTTTCATAAGGAATGACTGATGAAATTATTTAAATTCTTAAAATCATAGAAAACTTTGTTTTTCCAACAACGAAAAAACATAAATAATTTTATGTTTAATAATACACAGATGGATATCGAAAAAATCAGAAATTGAAAAGTGGTGCAGTAAGAAAGAAAACAAATAACTAAAAAAACTTGCATGCGAGAAGTAGAAAATCCACAATTAAACGAAGCTGTACACATTTGGTTCCAATTTCAAAGAGGACACGGCGGACCTATTAGTGGAACGTTAATAAAAACTCAAGCTTTGGTACGAAATCAAAAACTGAATGGATATAAAGAGTTTCTTGCAACTGATGGCAGGCTAAATCGCTGGAAGAAACCGTACGGTATTCGAAATTTGACTGTTTGTGGTGAAAAACTTTCAGCAGATGTTGAATCTGTTGAAGAATTTATAACAGATTTACAGAAAACGGTCGATGAAGAAAATTTAACCAAGAATCAGGTTTTTAATTGTGACGAAACTGCTCTAAATTTTAAGATGATGGCAGTGAAGACTCTAGCATCGAAAGTGAAAAAAGAAGCTCTAGGCTTCAACAAAAATAAAGAACACATTGCAATTTTAGCCTGCAGTAACAATTCTGGGACGTTAAAGATTCCTCTCATGATTATTGGCAAGTCTAAAAAACCAAGAGTGCTAAAAAACTTTAACATGGATAAACTTCCAGTATTTTATAGACACTCTAAGACAGCTTGAGTGAACACCGCATTATTCAAAGAGTAGTATGATGTACAATTTGTACCGAATGTTACGAAGTTTCTAAAAGATAAGGGACTCGGATTTTTACCACCTAATACTACGTCACTGATACAGCCCATGGATCAGGGTATACTAGAAAATCTCAAAAGGCGGTATTGAAATTCGCTGATGTCTCCTAATTTGAACTCATAAGAAGACGGGATACATGTGTTGCAGTATTTGAAGAGCATCCACATGAAGGACGTTATTTTTGGTCAACTGCAGCATGGCAGGAAGTCACTATTGACTGTTTGAGAAAAGCTTGGAACAAGATTCTACCTTCCAGTTCTGAAGATGGCCTTTCTGAAGCCAGCACCGCGAGATCTATCACAAACAGAAATCCTAGTGGTTTTGCTGAAAAATTAGTGCGTCTTCGCCAACGAATATCCGGCTACTAAGATGTTAACCAAGAAGATATTAGAAGACTGGAAGAAGAGGTTAATGAGATTCCACCTTGTCCTACCATGGCTGAAATACTTGCTATCGTACGAAATCAAGAAAAGGATGAAGCCGAAAATTCTGAATCAAGTTGCTGGGGAAAAGAATTACCTGAAGCAATGCAGACTACCGATAATTTGCAAGAGGTAATATCGTTTTTTGAAAATGTAAATTTTGCTTCAGAATCACTCATAATTTTGTGTCGTCTTCAATAAGAGGCTAAACAATTTGTCGACAGCGAAGAAGATTGCTAAGCAAAGCAAGAAGAGACACGGAGGATGAGGAACAGAATAAGCATAAGCGGGAAAAACTAAAATGAACAGCTGCGCGAGGAACGACATGATATAATTTATTTAATTCACAGTAAAATAATTTATTTAAAATTTGTTTATATAAGATTACGCAATATTATATTTGCATATATAATATTCCCTCCTAGCTGTTTACTGTGTTTTGTGGGTAGTTTTAAGGATATGGGGGTAGTTTTTTGAAGATTAATTTTTACATTTTTGAAGAGTTCAAAAAAAGCCCGAAATTCTGGTGCTGTTGATTTTTTTTAATTTTTCAAATTTTCTGTAGTGGAGCTGCTGGCAACCAGTAGCTCCACTCAAAAGTCGATTTTTTGAGAAAACTAAAAGAGCCAAAAAATCAGCATCGGTGCCTAAAAAAACCCCAAAAAGCCCAAAAATATGGCATAAAGAAAGTAGTCAAATTCCGTTGTAAAGGTGCTAGCAGAACGGACGTCATTTGAAACTCCACACGACACTCCCTTTATCACTGCGGATTAGAAACTTTTCATTTTGTTGGTCAGCACTTTGCAACATTTTATGATCTCCATATCTTGGGCAATTTTCCAGACATTCAGAAAAATTTTATGGCGCATATGAGCGCATTTGAAACCCCATACGAAAGTATCTTTATCACTGCGGATTAGAAACTTTTCATTTTGTTGGTCAGCAC
>CAKNWW010323160.1:0-15811 GCA_932074435.1 Andricus kollari | reverse complement strand
AAATTGCAGAAATGAAATGACTTAATTTTCATTACTATCCCCTTTGTATTCCCATACTGATCCAACAATTGAAGATGCTTCAGTCATAAACGAAAATGCACCTCCTATTCTCGAGAATGACATTTTAATGGGAAATGACGAAATCTTTGCCGATCCTTCAAAATTCAAGTTTGATTGAAAGGCTAAAGAATTTGGCGCTTCCGAACGCCAAACTTGATGATGAGAATAGCTGTATCATGCCCGGCATGAAAGATTTCGTTTCCGCAAAAAAGATGATGAATACCGCGAGCACGTTTAAAAAAAATTGATTCTGTACAATCTTTCTGAATTATATGCAAATTTTAAGACTCAGCATCCTACAGTTAAAATTTGCGTATCAAAATTCTCTCAGCTCAGACCCAGAAATTGCATGCTCGCTGGAGCCAGTGGTACACATACTGTTTGTGTTTGTGTCCATCAAGAAAACGTCAATCTAATGCTTGAGGCTGTAGATTTAAAAGAACCAACCTACGAAAATTGTTCTCCCATTTAAGACTTATCATGATGCTATGAATAAAATTATGTGTGGCGTTCCGACCTCAGAATGCTACTTGAATGAATGCTCAGCGTATCCTGGCACAAGCGCACTTAAGGACTTTGTAACATCAGTTCTCGCAGATCAATGTTATTGACAGAATAGAATTCCAGACTTGCCAACAAGCTGACAGAAGCCCATTACGTACGGAAATAACAGACGCAGAATATTTTGCTGAACAGCTTTGCGAACGCTTGTTAAGCTTAAATCACAGCCAAACAACACTTATCTTTTTTCAAAAACCTTAAGGACACACTGAAAGCAGGAGAATTTCTTATCCTTTGTGATTTCGCTGAAAACTATGCCTTTGTAGTCCAGAATGCAGCTCAGTCATTTAATTGGAAAAATGATCAAACTACCATTTTTAGTGTGGTAATTTATTATAAAGAAGACAACATTCTAAAGCACCGCAGTCTTGCCATATTATCAGACTGTTTGGCTCATGCCACAATTGCTGTTTACGAACTTCACAAAATGATTACACACTATTTGAAATAGAATTTTCAAACCAAAAAAATTATTGATTTTACAGATGGAGCCGCCCAGCACATCAAAAATAAGTATAACTTCATCAATTTGCTCCACGATGAAATGGATTTTGGTATTCCAGCGGAGTGGCATTTCCACTAAACGGCGCACGGAAAAGGCCCTTGTGATGATATTGGGGGAAATTTAAAAAGTCTCGCAGCGCGTGCGAGCCTACAAGCGTCATCTAAAGATCCGTTGAAGCCAAAAATAATAGTTTTACGAACAAATGATAAAAAGTACAGCTGATGAAAAAACGTTTCCAAAACCTCCATAAAAAACTTAATTTGGATAACTTTTGTAGAAGTTATGGTTAATTGAGTATCGGCCCGTGCGGTAAAAGGTTGAAAACTCGAGCCCCTGTATGCTGACAACCCGTCGTACTAGAGACGTTCTCTTAGTGGAATTAAAAGAGGTTTACTAGGACAATAATTTCGCGGACTTTCAAGAAAATCGGAGACAACAAGTTTTTAGGCGGGCACACTTCACGAATTTTGCCCCTTAAGCGAAAGACCAGTAACCAGGAAGCACGCGTGTGTTCCGTCCTCTTCGCACTCGTCACTTTGATCCTCTGTCATTCACCGTTCAATTAAAAGCATACACAACGTCCATACTGCGATATGTCAGGCTATGCACCATGCAAGGTAATAATCGCAACTCAATTTCCGTCCCTACCTCCTTACGATTCCAAAAAACGCATAGCCATGCAGCGACGGCTGAAACATGTCAACAAACACACGTGCTTTGTATCTAGCCTATGCTAAGGACTGAAATATAATGGAAAAACACCTTTCCAATATAAAATTTCGTGAACTATAAATGATTCCGATTGTGAAATATCTCTGAAATACTATGACGAATTCTTTTTAATTGATGAGCCAATTTCCCTTCGAACTACCATCGAAGGAACGGCCAGAGGCTGGCGTGATAGCTTGTCAGCAATAAAATTGCTCGCCATGCAGACACGGCAAAGTCCAAAAATCTTCCTTTTCACTTCCCACTCTTTCTAAATCCTTACTCCGCATTATTTTCTACCAAAAATTACCTCTGGTGCATCGACGAGGCACATCATCACGTAAAGTAAAAATCAATGAAATTTCATTTTTCTATTTCCGACGAACACCAAAACCGATTACGCTAGTGCACATCGTGGCCTCTAGCTAGTCTAGTATAAGAGGAATTGTATTCTGCTAATACTCATAAATTAGTCAGGTACACATTGTGGGTGCCAAGCTAATTTATTGAAGTGAGTGAGATGAAATTTCCGATCAAAAAGGTACTATTAGTGAACGGAGTGTGTCGTGTGCCTAAGAGAGAACATGAAAAAATTATGAGCTATGCTATTGCGCATTGTAGTCTCTAACTGGCTCCCATAATTTTTTTAAAGCACGTACAATTACATTAAACTAACACTGGTATACATTGTAACTGCCAGGCTTAGTTTTGTAATTTGAGTGTGATTTAATTATCAAAACAGATCTGGTACGCATTGTGTCTGCCAGACCACTTTTTTCGTTATCAGATTAATTTATTCCTTGCACTTTATTTGAAAACATTTTAAATATATGATGGGCTCCGAAGAAAGGGCGTTGGTGGCAAAAAATATCAATTTGTGAATTTTGATTGTTTCAGTATACTCATGCTTTTACATGAGATTTTTTCTCCAAAAATTAATTTTCAGTCGCTACGCCACTTTCTTCGGAACCATATTTATGAAGTTAAATTTTAGAGTTCACTTCTGTATTTCACAATGAGACCATTTCTGTTTCCTTTTTTAAGCAGACAAGACGATTCACATTAGATGGTAAAGTTTTAGCTTTAGCAGCTCAAGTTATCAGCAGAACAATGGCTTCATGTATTCGTCTACTGACATGTGTAAAAGGTTTGCTTTTTTGTGAAGTATCATTTTTCGTAAAACATGATTATAGGAATGGAATCATTGCAAATTATTTTTTTTTCAGATTTAATATCAAAGACTGTAAGACCAAAATCAATGCCCATCCTTGAAGGCGTAAACCACATCTGTAATGTGCTATTTTTTAACGTCATTTTCGAATTAGTAAAAGGCAGTAAGCATAAAAACAACATACGATTTGTCGATCCAGTCACGAACAAACCAAAATCTGTTCCATCTCTTCAAAATTGGACAGCAACGTTAAACGCTTTCCGAACCTTGTGTCCAAAGCTAAAAAAAACTTGGCTATAAGGAATTCTCCCCTCGTCACATCAGTTAAGATCCCATAGAAAACTTTTTTTTAATGATAAGGAGCCACGGAGAGAGTAACGTCAATCTAACATCTATGCAATTTGAAAGTTCATATAAAGCTCTTCTGATTAATAATTTAACAACTGCGAAAAAAGTAAAAGGAAATTGAAAAGATGATCATGCAGAAGCACTGTTTTCGCTTCGTGACTTTGCTTTATTAGCTGAAAACTCTTGAGGAAACTGAAAATAAATAAACTGAAACTGAAAGTCAAAACACCGAGTACGTTCTTTTCCCTGATGTAGAGTCGAACCTTACGAGAACTCACGCATCATAACAAAAGCATTCGAGAATGTTGAAAAAAATACTGCTGCTCCTGGATTTCGCCTTTATCATTTGCAACAGTCATGCAGAAACTATCGAACCAGAATTAACAAGTCTCATTGCTGTCGAGTATGTGATTAGCCACCAATGCAGGTTCGAACAGGCTCTTGAAAAGAAAAGATTCCGGTACTCATTTATTATTAAAAAATAAGATTATTTTTTAACGTAATTTCTATACGTTTGGCCCATAGGATATCAACAAAAGTGGGCCCTCTGAACGAGTTGTGCTATCAAGTATGCTTAGCAGCAAAATAAGTTTTTATCATTAAAATGCATAAAAGTGGCTTCAAAAAGACCCATAAAAAGACCCATAAAGAAATCCAATAACTTCGTCAATTTTTACTTTATGTAATCGGGATAGAATCCATTCCATAGGTGCTATTTTTCTTCACACTTTCTAAACAAAAATGTTTGTACTTCCAGATGGGGCAGGGGGAGATATTTTTTTAACAATTACTGCTACTTCAATTTTAAACATATAAAGCTGAAATTTACATTAAGTACAGAATAAGAGCTGTACTATTTGTTGTAAAATTTACGAGGCAACGCAATCTTATCTTGTCATTGATCATGGGGACTGATTATGGAAGAAGGCTTGAGGCAGTCTGTGGTGGTGAAGTGAGGGAAGCCGCTGTTGCGTACGTATGGTTATTAGACAATATTTAAAGTATTTTTTACATTTTTTTCTTAAAGTAATTTTTCAGATGTTAACATTTAAAGGAATAAGGTACATATTATAGTCAGTATAATAAACAATAAATTAATGGCAAAATTAGAGAAGATAAATAAAAGTTGGAAACTTAAGGCATTAGTTATAATTTTTTGAAGAAGCAACCAACAGATTTGTAACAAGCACGGAAAGCTAGTCCAAATTTAAAAAAAAAACATCTTGATACATCCATTTTTTGCTGAGATATTAACACTGTTTGCAATTTAAACACGCGAAATCAATTCCAGCGCGAGCACTTGGCATGCGACAGTGACTTCCCCCAATCCGCCTCCACTATGTGCGTCGATCCTTGTCTGTGAACTTTTCCATGATTCAGACACGATTATACACAATAAATTTAGAATGAATTTCTTCTTGAATTTCATAACAATTAGTGCGCTCTGCCACTAAATGTATTTGATAGTACAAATCTTGTAGAGTACAATCACCCACTTTAGTTGATGGACTACATGGCGACGTCTCACGACCGTGAGAGGCAACGGGCTGGCGAAACCCTCATGTGTCATGAGGACACAAAGCGACCCAGGAATGACAGATGTGCATCCATCTCGCAAGTTCCTTGGCATGTTTTTGGTACGCGGGTATGGCTTTGTTCGGGATTTCATATTTAATGTCACGCCTGTGATTTTCTAGTGTAGTGGTATGGCGTATGTTTGGTGTTATTATTGGTCAGTGGACGTCAGGTGATTCGTTTCTTATCTATACTGTATTAGGGTAAGGTTTAACTGACAAACACACAGGCTCAGACACACTTTATAGTCTAACGCAACGCGTTGCATTCGCACTGGTCAGTATTTGGTAGGCACGCCTAGGTATAGGTAGGTCTCTCGAGCGTCAAGGCACACTTATCCGAGCAAGTTGAAGCTGTTCTGCTTTAGAAGCATAGACCTTCAGGTCACCCATATAAAATTAATGAGTGACCTCATGCATGCGATAATTAGTCTTGCCGTATAGGTATGCACGATAATTGCATAGCGTGAGAGATAGTGGCAGAAGTGTGATGCAAAAGAGGAGAGGGCTCGTGGTGTCGCCTTGGAAGACGTCCCGCTGGAAGATGACGCTGTTATTTATCACACGATGTTTTCCAGATGAGATAGTAAATCTGATTTTCCAAAGAAACACCAATATCTCTATGCATCCCACTATATATGGATGGATAGAGATGGTCGGAATCTTTGGAAATATCTCCACGAAGCGCATCATCCGCTGCAGGCTTGTTCTGGCTGCGGTACAGCAGGCGCTCCGTGTATACAACACTTTCACATGTGGTGCTCAGCACGATTTCGTAGCAGTTGTTGCTATACTGGTATCGTAGCACTTTAGTAGGTCGTCCCTTTAGTGGATCCGTCCAATCAAAACCATTGAGACGTTGACGTTACATTGTATTTTCTCCATCTTGATTGGCTCCCTCAACTCTAGGGTAGACGGCACTGTTGCTCGACCCATTATTGAGAGCCTTGCACCATCCCTGGACCCTTGTTCGCGACTGCTTATTTAGTTTGTAGCCATACTCTGCAGTAACTCCCGGTACAGGAACACTCTATCCTCAGGCCTATACGGAGAGCTTTTGATCAGGCTACCGGACTTTCACTGGTTCATAGCCTGAAAAGCGTCCGTGCGTTTCAACGAAATGCCGAGACACTTGCGGGGAAAATACAGAAAGCGGTCGGCCTTAGGTCGTCCCGTGTCCTCAGGGCGCACGAAACTTTTGCCGGACCGTCGTCATGAGTCCATCGCAGACTGTAGCCACCTATCACTGAGATCGAGTGCGCGACTGGCATGTTTCTTCGAAACTATTTAGTTTGCTTATTATAATTGTGGAACTTTATCATTTTCATTTATAAGAAAGGATTCATTAATACACTGGAAAAAAATTACTATTCAATTCATAATTTAATAAATCCGAGAATAAATCGTTCTTACCTGGCAATAATAAATTATTATTAAAGCTTTACAAATACATTTCAAAATAGGTACTTAAAAATTATGCAAACGTGAATATATAGATTCAACATTTTCAAAATATTCAAAAATAATAAAAATACAAAAAGATTTCAAAGAATTCACAAAAATTTCAAAATATTTCAAGGGATGTCTAGAGATTTCATAAAATTTGAACAGATGTCTAAAGATTTTAAAATATTTCGAAAGATTTTACCAAGATTCCACAAGGCTTGCAAAGACTTCAGGAAAAAATTTACATCGTATTTCAAGAGTCATCAAACTGTCTAGTCTTTTTTATAATTTGCATCTAAAATAGGTGACTAAAATAGAAAAGTATGAAATAAAAAAGGAGAGTTTTCGGGTAAATAGGAAATTTGACTTAATGTACAGATCTAAAACGTTTTTTTCTTATACACCGCTCCATCAACCTTAAGGCTGTTGGAATTAGTCGGGTGGCATTCAAAACTGAAAGTGACGGAAATGCTGACCGCGGCCGAGTGGCGGCGCTGGCTGTACTTTTAGGCCGACAATTATTCAAACGTATGGGTAAAGTGTCAAAAATGTTAAATTTTGTAATTTCTAAATTATAAAAACGGACTTTATCCATTTTTTTTGCTTTAGATTTAAATGTGAGTCTTTTAGACAAGAAATTCATGAAGTTTTTTTTTGTTTAATGAACGGGAATAATGAGGTGTAAGTGTGTTGTTTTTGAATGCCAGTTTTTGGACTAAAATCGCCCGACAGCACTACCGTTAGCGGATTTTGGTGTTTTTTTTTAATGAACGTAATTCTTTCAAGTACATATAACGAGTGACTGCGAATATTTCATTCCGACTGAACAAAAATTTGTTATGTAACAACAAGGTTAAACTTTTTTTGACTAACTTTTCAGTGATGCCATTTTCTTTTAAGACTTTTAAATTCATTAAAACAGGTCATAAATCAACGTAATAAGTAACTAATAGTAGGTTAGAGCAAGACAATTTTTATACAATTTTATGAACAAACTAATCAACGAAAGTCATTTTTTCGTTATTCGTAATGATTAGCTATTTAAAATCCATGTATTTTGTATGAAATATGACACATATTAATGTGCGCTTACAATAAGTTAAGAATAGCTGCTGTTTGCCAATTGTTTAAACAATTTTTAAAAATAAATTCAAATTTTGACGATTTTATCTTGAATATGCTGAATTGTTATTATGAAAAATATGACAGCAAAGAGTCTTTAGCAAGACATTTCTAGTTGATTCCGCAAAATAAAATGAAGCCTATTCATAAGAAAATTGTGAAAATGTGCATTTAATTTTACAAATTGTTTATATAATTACAAGCTTTATTTTTATAAAAAATATAACAGCAAGGAGTCTTTGGAAAGACATTTCTAGTTGATTCCGCAAAAGAAAATGAAGCCTATTCATAAAAATAGTATAAATGTGCATTTTTTAAATAAAAATTGTTTAAATAATTAGCAAACAGCAGCTTTCTTAAGTTACTGTAAGCGCACATTAATGTGTGTAATATTTCATGTAAAAGCTATGGATTTAAAAAAGCTAATTATTACAAATCACGAAAAATGACTTTCGTTTATTAGTTTGTTTATAACATTGTAATTAAATTGGTCTTGCTTAAACCACTAGAAATTATTTTTAATTAGTTATCAAATTGATTTTAGACCTGTTTTAATGAATTTGAAAGTATTAAAACAAATGGTATCACTGAGAAGTAAGATAAAAAAAGATTAAACTTTGTTGTTAAATAACAAATTTTTGTTTAGTCTGAGTGAAATATCCAGTCATCCGTTAAGAACTGTACTGTCGGACAATTGCAAATTTAAATAACTGTTTTTAAATTTTATGTAAATACCGTATTACAAATGGTAGTATTTATTCGTTTATATTTATGTATTTTTATTTACTCTCTATTTATTCCTAGTTAAATGTTGTTCACAAATACACTTTTTTATTCTACAACGTTATCAATATTTATTCATTTTATAAATCCTATTCTTTATAATATTGTTACAGGAGATTAATTGAAACAAAATAATTCAACATATCAAATTCCATATACCCGTAGACGTCAAGATGAGAATGCTCATTTTGAAGTCGACACATTTTTAAATTTGAATTTCGTCGGTATGTCAGGCCTCTGGCTGTCCAGCGGCTTGAGTACCAGGCACGGGGTCTTGGGACCTACGTGTGGGTCGCGCGCGATGGCTTCGGCGGGACCTCAAGCGCGAGGCTAGCCGGAAGCGTCACTTTTTCGCCAGACGCCAGATCGAACAGTAACTTTTCGTATATTGTAACTGGCGAGGAGTCGGTCTACGGACATTAAGTTCTCAACTGTAAAAAATTTTCGACTAATCAGCGAAAATATTAAAATCGACGAGATTACTAACATAAAAGGAATAATACGAGAATTAAAAATAAAATGATACATTGATATCGACGAAGGGAAGTCAAGCCATAGTTGACAATGTAAGTACTCAACCATATATAAATCATGTATCTCTGGAATCTGTAGTTTTCGCTTATTATTGGGTCCTCCCAATGAATCCTCCCTGTTAATTTCGTCTCCTGCTTATTGGTTATGTTTTATTTGCTTTAATTGCTTCCTTGCTAGTTGGGAGTCAACTAGCTGGCGCTCAACTTGTTTTATTCACAATAAATTTAATAAATTGAGCCTTGGCGGCCCCGGCCCAAGTGAGGGATAAATTTTGGAAAAAGTAAAGTGCAAACATTTCTATCTTTATTAAACTCCAACTAAAATCCAAAATTTTATTCTGCCTCATTTTGCGCCCAACGTGGGGTGAGTTGGGAAATTTCAGTGAAAATTATGTAAATTCAGTGACTATGGTGTACAATTTAAATTCTTTTGTAGACTCAGTTGGGTAATTTCGACGAAAGTGGTGTAAAATCAATTTCTTTTGTAGATCATTACCGTTTATAAACACGGGCTTCGACTCCACTAAGGCTATCTATCGCATCTTTTGCTTGTAGTTACTATTTTGAATCTTTCGCCGCTTATTTAGTGCATGAATTTAACCCAGAAATATATGAAATGTGAAAATAATATTGGTAATTGAAATGATATTTATTGAAATTAATTTGACATTTTAAGGTTATGTACATTTTTGTGTAAATCGCCTATTGAATTTGATTGGTTATTATATACTTTCTGTCAATTCCACAATGTCCGGGACCTTAAACCTTTGTTATCGGTCAAAGTCGAGCGATAGTGATCTTGCTTCGATCGTTCGACGGGAAATAACAAATTGAATCAAAATACTTGATTCAAGTCTACGAATTCATGTCAAATATAGCCTTGAAAATTTATACTTGTCGAATAAGACGAAATATTGAAAATACTAAACATGAATTAAGTGTGCCAGCTTCGACGTTTAGGTCATGCCCTGAGCATTCGATTATTTATCTGATTGTCTTAACTTGAATGGAATGATCTTGTTCCACTATTCAATGTTTGATTTTTTGAAACTATTTCACGTTGTTTACCGATTTTAGGTCTTACCCCTGTCTTTGTTAACAACATATGATATAAAATTGAATTATAGGTTAAAGGTCAGGTGTATGTCTTGTCATATCAATCTGATGCGAATTATATATTGTCGGAGCATTAAATAATTTAGATCTTTTCTGATTATTTACTATTGAATTGGTTATGAAATTTAAATTAAAAGAGTGTTGAAAATAAATTAATTGTTGTCGACTAACAAAGGTCTTATCCTGGTTTTTCGGTCTTTTTATTAAATTTTAAATTTTTACAAGAAAATTATCGGAATTAGGTGTTGCCCTGATATCGAAAAAGTTAATCGTCCAGAATTAATTTATAAAATCGTGTAAAATCAGACCTTGTTCTGATCCAGAACACTAATGGAATAGAAATCAGATTTTATTCTGATTTCTTGTCAAATTTAAAGAAGGGCCGATTTCCTTCTGATTAATTGAATGCAAATTAAAATACATGTTGTCGACCAATAACTGATTGATCGATCATTGTTCAATTTTTCGGTTCCTTATATAATAATTGAATAAAAGTTAGCCTTGTTCTGATTTTTCGTTTGAATAAATAAGATTCAACTTGTTTTGATCAATTGATCAAATTGTTTACAGGTTTTACGGGTTCGGTAAAATTGGAATCGGAATTGTTTTGTTGATTAATTTAGGTTATGCCCTAGCTTTTCGACCGAAGGTCGATTGAAATATTCGTAATTATTTAGAATTTAGAAATGTTTTTTTCATCTCCAAAGAGGAAGCAAAACAGAGCTCAATCCCTGAAAGTTTCGGAAACTAGCACATCGGCAGCCCTCAACCAGACAATTTCGTTAGAACAAACTACCGAGACAGTGACTGCCCCCAACATGAGCGAAATGGACTCGGAAACGCGGGTCCCGATAAATGTAGAGTCAGATACTCACACATCTAACACCGGATTCCCCATGGGTGCGGGTAGAGGAAGGGGAAGGAGCCCACGCGCAACGACTCCTATCCGCCCTGGGTCAGTCAATCCCGTGTTGGATCAGAATTTCAGTGTTTTAGAACGAAAAGACGAAACATTGACGACCCGATTCGAGGATGTAATCTCTCAGCAGAATGAGTTGTTAGAGAGGTTGCTTCAGTCGAGCCAAAAACAAGATGAACGAAGTCACGTTGTGAATCGCGTCGACCGCCCCTCATGTATTATGTTAAACCAAGGGTCCGAAGGGGGAGAGGTCTCACCAAGTGTGCCCTACGATGATTACCACCCGAATTATTCTGCAGATCGCGAATCAAACCCGGATGCTATTCGAAATCCTAGTAGTCGTCGTTTGGATTCCCATTTATTAAACCCTTCGTCCAGCTCAGAAGCTTTTGCTCACTTCGGTAGAGATCGGGATCCAACCGAGACTTTGAGACTCAGGTCAATTGTCAGTCCGTCGACCGTAAGAAATGAAATGGGTTCGGTGGAAAGGGAACTTACAAACGTGCATTTCGAGAATGAACGTACAGTGTTCCAACCAAGAATTCAGAACGTGGGTTCTCGACTCCCTCGCGACAAGAATTTTCCACAAAATACACATGTCAACAATTCGGATACTGAAAGTCAAATCACGGTCCCTAGGTTAATTAGAATCGTGGTTGGTGAACCAAACACCAAAGGGAAAATAGTGGAGAAGGAGATTTTCGTCTCGGAACAACAATATCGCGAAATGATAGGTAGTGAGGGACATGGTTTCTAAAACAATCGGGATAATAGTCAAGATATAGGTCGTGCCTCATCCCGCTCGTACGATTCACGTAGTTTTCCATTATCAAGTCGAAATTCGAACATGTCAACCACACGGAGAACAGGTTCGTTATTCTCGTGGCGTGAGGACGACTCAAGCGAGAGCGACAGTCCTCCTCAAATTAATTCGAGACATACCCGAAGTGCGTCATCGATTCGTGGACCCGGTGGAAACCATTCTAATTTCGACAATGACTTGCCAATGAAAATAGGACGCATAGTCAGTTCTTGGTAGATCTCTTTTCCAAATAGGGATTTATTCGTTCCATGTTTGTCGAAAATATTCGAGGGTCCGTACAGGTCATGGTACCTTGTTAACAAAAACTTGTGGCGTACATGGAGGGACTTCTCACGTGCTTTCCGATATGAGTGGGGCGTTAAGAAAGATCACGCCGACCTTCTCGTCGAAGTTCATGAAGTGAAACTTAAGAAAAATGAAACTCTTGCGGAGTTCGCGTGTAGAGCTAGACTCATATTTGAACGTATGCGGTTTCTGCCGGAATTCAGAGAACAATTGAAACAGATTCAAACCAAATTTAATCCGCGACTGACTTTCGAGATTTTAAATCTGTCCCTTGACAATTATACCGAATTTTTGCATTATGTCAACGAGCGTAGTTACCTCTATCAAAGATCGGTTGAGTCACAAAGGGCGCGTCCGAGGTCTAGCCGAACAGACCTGAATTATGTGCAGGGACAGTTCGACTCGGTAGACGAGTTTGACGAATGTTTGATTCCGGACGAATTGGGGCCGAGTGATGAGAATTCTGAGGGCAAACGAGTCACGGACTTTAATGCCATCCAAATTAAATCAACGACGAACCCTAGAAAAGATTTCAAGGTTCAAAACTCAAAGTCTATGACTCGTTTGAGACTTGATAAAAACTTGGACAAGTTTCAGGCTAAGTCAAATCAGACAGAAAGAACCAAAAAAGTTGTTGCTAAGTTCCCTGTCGACGAACAAACAAAATCGGAGGGGTCAAAACCTCCTTTTGACCGGTCTAAGCTGTTCTGTTTCAATTTCGCGAAATTAGGACATACGTTGCGTTTTTGTACGTCAGAGCCACAAATGGTCTGTTGCCTTTGTCGCGAAACAGGACATTTCAACACTAGTTGCCCAAAATACCAGGGAAACGCCAAAAGCCCTCAGTAATTTCCCCTCAGATTACTGAAACAAAGGACATAAATGAGGATATTCAAAGTCCTTCTTCGTCCGAAAGGGTCGTTGACGTGCAAAGGCCAATCAACATTAACCAACCTAAAGTTTTGGATGAGGTCGACAATTTCGCGAGTAAAGTAGGGTTCGGTGGTCCTGATCTACTTGAGTTGAGATTGTTGGACGAAACTCCTAGTGATTCGGAAGATTCTAATAACGAGGTGGAGCATGTTTTACATGCAAAGCAGGAGAGATTGTTTGAGGAAACCATCGCCTCATTCTCATTTTCAGATGAGAGCTCCGAGGAGGATGCCACTGACTCAGTCGGTCTTAAAGAAAAACCAACATCTTTCAGAACTGGGTTTCCAACTCGACTTCCTCCTTATGTTATCCATTGACTAGCACAGAGGAGAATATATCGTCCTGGTAGTGCAACCCATTAACCTAAAAGGTCCATTAGGATACCTGTCGAAATTAACATCTTCGGTGAAAAAATACGTGGCATTATCGACTGCGGTAGTGGGAGATCATTCCTTAGCGAGTCCACCTACAAACAAACAATTCCAAACTCAGGAGTTGACGACTGATTTGACATCACGTGCGGGCGTTCGTCTCGGAGATAAGTCAAAGGACTCGGTGGAGCGGGATTCGCTATTGACATAGCTGATGTCTATGGACCTCAATGGTTTAGTGTTATGCCGGAATTATCGGGGGATTTAATTCTCGGAATGGACTTCTGGCTTAGTTTTAAGGTGGTGGTAGATCCATTCTCTCAGACTTGGACTTTGAGTGGTATCAAACGCCACTACCCGCTGTCACATAGTTCCACGACACTGAACGAACTCCAGACGCTCTTAATTGACGAAAGTGAGCGTCTGAGAAAATTTCTGGACTCTGAATTCGATAAATTTGACGAAGATTCCACAGGTGAGACTCATGTAATCAAACACGTCATTGAGTTGAGTGATACAACGCCTCACCGTCAAAAACCGTATCGTCGAAGCGAGATAATACGCGAATTTATCAGTGAAGAGGTCGATCGTCTGCTGGAAAAGGGTTATGTTTCATGGAGTAATAGCGAATGGGCATGTCCAGCGGTAGTCGCTCCTAAAGCAGATGGCAGGCTCAGGTTTTGTATAAACTATAGACCCCTTAACCAAAAAACAATCAAGCCGGCATATCCTCTTCACAATATGAGATCTATCTTTTCTGAACATCACCAGGTCAAGATAATTTCGACTCTTGATATGAGTGAAGCTTTTCACCAAATCCCTATGGATGAAAAGAGTCGAAAGTACACGGCATTTCCAGTAGAAGGAAAAGGATTGCTGGAGTGGAATAGGATGACTCACGGTCTAGCCGGACCACCTTCGACATTACAGCAATTAATGGATCTTCTAAAAAGAAGATATAAGGAGCTGATTTCCGAGAGGAAATTGCCGAACAAGTGGTGTGATCAGGTTTTCACGTACCTGGATGACTGGATCATTGTTGGTCAGGATCTGGATGAGCACATTGCCATTTTGTCTTTGGTGTTTGAGGTTTTTAGGGAGGCTAAGCTGATCTTAAATCGCGAGAAGAGTAGTTTTGCTTGTAAGGGAGTGAAATTTCTTGGGTATCTCGTCGATGAATTCGGCATGAGACCGAATCCCGAAAAAATCCAACCAATAATCGATTTTCCGGTCCCGAGAGATCGGACTCAATTCCGACAGTTCAATGGTCTCGTAAATTGGTATCACATACATCTGAAAAATGTGGCCAGAATTCAGGGACCATTGAACAAGTTGACAAGCCCAAAGGTTCCTGGGAGGTGGACCGAGGTTGAGCAGAAGGCATTTGACGACGTCAAAAAAGCTCTAATCGAGGCTCCTCGGTTGCACGTGCCAATTCCCGGACAACCCTTTATTTTGTACACCGATGCTAGCGACTTCGGCTTGGGTGCGATTCTCGTCCAAAGGGATCCGGAAACGGGAATTGAAAACTTGGTTGAGGTTTTTAGTCGACCATTGAGAGGCGCGGAGTTGTATTATACAACCGCGGAAAAAGAATGCCTTGCCTTGGTTTGGTCAGTCGAAAAATTGAGATGCTATTTGGAGGGTACGCCGTTCAAGGTCGTAACCGATCATCAGGCATTGCAGTGGCTTCATGGATTGAAAAATCCCATAGTTCGCCTTGCCAGATGGGCAATCTATCTTTATCAGCACGACATAACAGTCGAACACCGACGTGGAACCACCAATGAGGCTCACGATGCACTTTCGCGCATGTTTATCGTCGATGTTGACCCGAATGGGTGGGAAAAGGTTATCGAAGAAACCATCCAGGAGCGAATTCAGTTCAACACGATTTGTGACCAGGACTGGTACCAAACCAAATTCAATCTCGTTAAAAGTCAACCCGATAGATTCACGGAATGGAAGATCTAGAACGACAAACTGTTCTATTATCGCCCTGACTACGAAAAAGCCATGATCGATGACAAACACCCATGGAAAAAGGTAGTCAAACCTTGTGAAATCGTGACTATCCTTCGACACAACCACGATAACCGACAGGCAGAACATCTAGGTCGCGATAAAACACTAGATAGAGTACGCCAAAATTATTATTGGCCAGGTATGACCCTGGATGTTAAGTCCTTTGTCGAGGACTGCGAAATTTGCGTGAAGGTTAAACACAATCAAAGGCCTATAAAAGGACAATTGACCACTCGGTCCTTACAAACACCTTGGGCCCAGTTATCCGTCGATACCGTCGTCTCTCAAACGAGAACAAAAAGGGAAATTCTAATTTGATTGTCGTTCAGGATCTGTACACTAAGTATATCGAGTTGTTCCCAGTTCGACATAGGACTGGTAAATCTGTGGTTAGAGCACTTGATACGGTTTTCGATCGTTGGGGGACCCCTAGGTCAATTATTACGGATAACGGTACGGAGCACATAAATAAAGATGTCAGAGCCCTATTGTTAGCGAGAGGCGTTAAACATATTACTACCCCGTTAA
>CAKNWW010323159.1:2550-14113 GCA_932074435.1 Andricus kollari | reverse complement strand
GGGTTTGCGATGTATTGTACACTATAATAACAGGCCCGCTAAATGTGTATTATCAATAAATGTTTGTGATCGCAAATTTGTAATACATATTTTTACTGAATATATGTTACTTCAACGACATGAATTATTTAAATATTATAATATAGTCATAATAAAAGTGTTTCATTCATTAATAGTATTTAGCGAATCTTTAGTGATATCACAACATTCCCTTGTGGAAGTTGTATTCCATTATCTAACTTAAGGTGAATATTTGTTTTTGTTTAATGATGTTGCAACGCAATATTTCGCGAAGATTGTGTACCCACTACCCTCGTTTGTTTCGAGGATCGTTTCTAATTTCTTACAGGCAACAATTTCTTTAGAACTATAGAACTACATGCCTGAAAGTAGAGGTTCAAGGGGAGTTCTAACCACATATTCCTGTTACCGACATGTTACTGACATCTTTCTGTTCCACCTTAAAAAACGCAGTTCATGTACGTGAAAAATATAGAAGCTTCGATATCGATGTAGAGGGTATTTAAATAAATAAATTAAAAAATTAATTATGACAAAACATCCGCTTTTATAGTTCAGCGTATGTTATGTTTGCAGTGGAATGTTGCTTTTCAAATGTAACCCTCCGTTTACACACAGGGGATTTTGAAGCACAAACGATTTTTCAAACTGAAATGTCTCGTCTTTGGAAAAACATGGAAGTTCGTTCCCCCCCCCCCCCCCTAATAAATCTAGGTAGTAATAGGTTCAGGTCCTGTGAGTGGCGCTGCAGTTCGTCAGTTAACCTTTGAGCGGTGCGTCGTGAAAGTGCTCCTCCAGTGACATAAAAGACCCTGTGTGTAAACCACGTAAGTGTTTTCACAAGTATGTGAATATTAAATGTTTTGCTTTATTTGGTATTTTCCGGTATTTATATGAGCAACATAAAGTTTTCGTGTAATTCTGGACAGTTTTCCAGTGGAAAAAAGAGTGTAGAGGTGCGCATCGAGAAACTGCTCGAAACCGTCCTGTATATGATGGAGTAATAGTAAGGAGACCAAACGTCGATACGCGTGAGAATAACAAATGAACCTCGAATTTTCGGAAATAGTGTGAGGGAGGAGGTACGCTGAATTGTAAAGGAGTTCGCCTCGTTTTGAGTGGAATATCTGCAAGAAGTTTTTTATTGGTGGCTTCTTGGCAGTAAATTTGAATCATGACTAACCCACCAATCAAAAAGCTCTAGCTGATATTCCATTCAAAACGAGGCCAACTCCTGTACATTTTAGCGTACGTCCTCCCCTAAACTATGTCCGAAAAAACGGCGACAAATTTGGACACACAGATTTGTCTCCTTACTATTACTTCATGCTGTATCTAAAGCTGACAAAAAGACATTTTACTGTTGTGCCTCCTGCGGTAATGCAGTTTGGGAAGAACACCGTATACATTTCTGTAAAGATTGTGAAAACTGAATGTTTTTGACTAAATTTTACTATTTTTGTACAATAAATATGCATTAACATTCAATATCCTGCTTTTTCTATGGAATTACCTGCATAAATCACTGTAAAATATTCTCATTTTTCAGGTCTTCAAATAATTCAACTTTTTGAAGCCGCCGCCAATGGGCCTATATTCTTTTCGAAGGTCATAGTCTAAGCTTTAAAATCTTGCAACGCTTATTTAAATTTATTTTTTGCAAAATTATGAATTTTTTAACAAGTATCGATTTTTTTCTAAATTTTCCCCAAATTTCAATTTTTAATTTAAAAAGCTTTTAACGATTGACACTAACAACAATTGAATCGTGTAGTAGACACTTCGAAAAATAACCTTGAATTTCATTTGATTTTTTGAAAGCCAGAAACAGTTCAAAAACTGAATAGGACTTAAAAGACCCTGTGTGTAAACGGAAGGTGGGAAAAAGAAGTGTGTAAACGAAGGGTTAAGAAACAGTTTTCTCAGAAGCAAGTTTGATTTTTCAATAAAAAATTCCTATGCGGTACTGCCTTTGTTCTTGCTGACAAAAGAATTATTTAAACGTTCATAAGTAAGTCATAAATATGCGTGATTCCTCTGAAATAAGTTTTGTGATATTTTTAATACTAAATTCCTCAGCGGTTGACTTTTGATTTTATACCGACAAACAGATTGTTTAAACATTTCATACGTATGTCACTCAGATGAAATCATCTACTTGATATTTTTAATAACAAAATTTCTTGGCGATACTGCCTTTAAATCTTACCGAAAACCAATGTTTTAAACATTTTACAACTACGTCATGAGTATGCAAGTCTATCTTTGATTTTTTGAATGACGAGTCCGGTGTAAACAATTCTTGAAATTCTAATCTCAGGTTTTCAACTGCTTCACTTTAGGGCAAACGTATTCTCACCGTCAGGCATGGGTGAGAGACGCTATTATTGAAATTAAATATTTTCTGACAGTAGGTCATATACTCACGATTCGTACCCTTGCACTCGGCGACGCGTCACCTAAGGCAGGGGTTTCTAAAGGTAGATCCTGTATTTACTAGCGATCCTGGGCTAATAGGTCAGATCTGTTTATCAGCCTTATAAAACGGGATTCCAGTTTGCGGCCGCACAATTGAATATTTTTGTCTAATATTTTGCATACATTATCTAAATATTGGTCTGTTTTGCCTGCTAGCTTAGGTTTTTTGAAAAAGCGTTTATATTTTGCGTTATAAACAAAAAGAAAAGAACAATAGACAAAAAAAATCAGTGATGCTCAGTACTAGCTGAGTGTGTATTTTCAGGGCCTGCCCAATCGACCTCCGTCAAATTTACGATGAAGACTCCTCGGTGCGTGAGCGGAGACTCGGGAGCGCATCGAATTACCTGAAAGGAATCACCCTTTCATTGTTATGAGATGCAGGCCGGTTAAAAAAACTGAAATTATGAAAGCATCGCGTGATTCAATTTTAATTAGCAGAAATAGTTTATTCATATAATTTTAAGAAAGTGAAAGAAAGATTCATGAAAATCTGTTAATATTTGCAGTAATAATAGAAATGTTGAAGTGCACACGATAGCATGCCCAGATACACCACACTGTGGGGGGAAGAGCATTTTTTTCATTCAAAACAGTCTGCAGCCTTCAATTATACCCCGATCTGCAATTATTTTCATTTTGAACTGAAGTGCGCTGAATTTCCAAGAGCACCTTGTCAGAGATTGTTGCATTTTAATTTATTTCTTTATTATATGTTTACTCGAAGTATGAGAAAATCGAGATTTTTCACAAAATTATTATTTACTCTTTAACAAAGGGTTTGCATATAATCGAAATCATCTCAAAGCGATGCAAGAGTACTCCGAGAATACAAGTAATTTGATTTTTGTCTATCTTCATTGTTATAATGGAACGACATTAACATTCTTATTATCTATTTTTGTAATTTCAAATGAGACGAATTTTTCATGTATTGAAAAAGCCATTTATTGATCGATTTTACCAGATCAATTTATCGGTTACCCCAGGCTGAAAGGCACTTTTAGCCTACAGTTGATATCCACCTGCCATTAAAAAAAAAAATTCCGATTGACGAAAGCCGACATTTCTAAAAGTATATTTAATTGTAGGATTGTAATTTCTGTCCTAGTTTTATTATTATCATATGCGGCAAACTCGGCTGAAAGTTGGGCGATCTTCAAGTGATGTATTGGTCTATGAATTTAGCAAAGATAATTATTTAGATAAATTGTCATTGTCCATATCAATCTTCTGCTTTGATAATGCTAGACACTTGCGACTTCTTATAAATTATTTATCTTTTCACATACTTTTTTTTTAAATCTTTATACACATATACTATCATCGATAATACGCATTTGCTACAGAGAAGGGGGGATATGGGGCCGAAATAAAGATATGTGCAATTCCAAATTTTTCTTTCACGCTTTGCAATAAACTTGAAACATTGGGAAGAAATAAAGTAATTAATTTTAAGAAATACAATACTATTTAAAAAATAATTCTTCTTGAGGTTCACTTCTTATTTACATCTCTAAATGAGCGATTTTATCAAGCTTTGACTCCTCTGAATCATTTAAAATAATTGAGATATTCTGGGAAATCATACATATGTCATTCTGTTCGTTCATTTTATAAGCAATGAAAATAAATAAAATCAGGGGACTGATACATTAATCTGGTAAAATGGATCAATAAATGGCATTTTTAAATACATGCAAAGTTCGTGACATTTAAAAGTACAGAAATTGATAATAAGAATGATCTATTGTTAATTTTTACATAGAATTAGTGACAGGAAATCTGTCTCACAAAAATTTGAAGCAATTTCAGTGCAAGAAAACGTATTTTGCAGGCCAAAAAGCCACAGTTTTGTATCTACTTATTTCATTTGTTTACAAAATGAACAACTGTTGTATTTGAAAACACATAATGAAACATATACCACTTTTCCGAATATCTACATAATTTCAGATAATGGAGGAAGAAATAAATTCCAAATTTTTGTAAAAAATTGTTTACAACATTTACAATTGTTGATGTTTCATAAAAATTGTGACTAATAGTCACTCTTACTATAATTTAAAGCATATTCCTCCGAAAAAAATTTTTTTGCAACAAAAATTAAACTATTTGCCTCTTTGTTAATGTCATTTCTTTATAACAATTATAACATACAATAATTAAATTACTTTTATTCTGGGAGTACTCTTGCATCGCTTTGAGATGATTTCCATTATATGCAAACCGTTTTTAAAGAGTTAATAATAATTTTGTGAAAAATCTCGATTTTATCATACTTCGAGTAAACATAATAAAGAAACAAATGAAATGGCAACAATCTCTGACCAAGGTGCTCTTGGAAATTTAGCGCACTTCAGTTTAAAATAAAAATAAGTACATATCAGGGCATAATTGAAGGCTGCAGACTGTTTTGAACGAAAAAAATGTGCTTCCTCCCACAGTGCGGTGTATCTGGGCATGCTATCGTGTGTATTTCAACATTTCTATTATTACTGAAAATATTAACCGATTTTCATGAACCTTTTTTTCACTTTCTTGAAATTATATGAATAAACTATTTCTGCTAATTAAAATTGAATCGCGCGATGCTTTCATAATTTCAGTTTTTTTAACCGGCCTGCATCTCATAAAAATGAAAGGGTGATTCGTTTCGGGCAATTCGAAGCGCTCCCGAGTCTCCGCTCGCACTCCGGGGACTCTTCCTCGTAAATGTAACGGGGGTCGATTGGGCATGCCCTGAAAATACACACTCAGCTAGTGCTGAGCATCATTGAATTTTTTTTCTATTGTTCTTTTTTTTTTGTTTATAACGCAAAATATAAACACTTTTTAAAAAAAAACGAATCTAGCCGGAAAAACAAACCAATATTTAGATAAGATATGCAAAATATCAGACAAAAATATTTAACCACTCGGCCGGAAACTGGAATCCCGTTTTATAATGCTGATAAATCCCCTTAAAACAGAAAACTGTCAAGACGGATCCACATCCTGTACCCGAGTCGAAGTGCCCCGGACAGTAGAAAAAAATGGGGCTCTCGAAATTCAGGCTTATGAATCAAACCCTTTCAACTAAGATTTTCTTTCAAGGGGTCATATCTTTTCTCTAAATATCCCATAGTAAAAAACTGGAAGATCTTGAAAATGAGCATTCGATCCTGGGTCAGGCTGCACCTGAGGATTGTGGAGACCCCTGATATAGGGTGAACAAGAAATTTACCATAAACAGTCAGGTTAACTATACTATGCCGCAATAGACTACTCTATACTCAAATTCTTGACTTATAGTTTTATACATAAGATTGGTTGAGGCTAAACAACGATTTCTACTTAACGAAATGATCGACTTCCTAATAAACGTAATTTCTGACGTCATTGACTTTTCATCTGATCGAGAGGTGTCATGAGATAAGAATTCGCCATATCGGCAATGTGGTCCTCTTTTAAAAGTTTTTTAAAATAAACTTTTTTGTATAATCATTCAAAACTATGCATCATGCATCTGGAACTAATTTTTTGAAATAAGCCATTTGTTATCGGTTCTCTTTTGATTTTATACCGACAAACATATTATTTAAACATTTCATACGTATGTCAATTGTATGAAATCATCTCTTTGGAATTTTTTCAATAACAATTTCTTCAGTGACGTAAATTTTTTGAATGGAAAGTGACTAGGCGTTTTCAACATATCTTTTGGCGCTGAACACGAATCCTGGCTTAGAAATTGCCTATCACATCAGGATTACAAAAAAATGAGCTCAAAGTGTAAAAAAACTCGTTTTTGGCCATTTTTGATCATTCACAGCGGTTGAATCCGATGCGCAAATGTTTTCACATGTGCCGTTGAAGCAATTACAACGTTTCTTTAAGTGGTGCACGATCGCCATGCAAGGAGCAGAAACATGTGGATAACAGTAATCTGTGGTTAGAAATCTCCTTGACCCTCTACTTCTAAATAATTCGTGGAAGTACCTATTCGATATTAAAAATATATCAGAAATGGAAATTTCAGAATAGGTCAAAATAGTATATTGTGTATCGAGGGCGTAAAGAAGGCTATTTTGACGAGTGTGAATTTGCTGCCCGAACGAAGCGAGCGCGGTAGTCACACGAGAAAAAATAGCTTTACGTCCTTGATACGAACCATACTTTTTATCAATCTTGTTGAAAATAAGCATATAAAGCAGATAGAGGATGTTTCGTGTACTTGACAATTTTAGATTATAGTCGAAAGGAAGAAACAGCGTACTTTACAGAAGGGAGACTGTCGGGTCTAGCAGTACAATTTTATCAAAGATAAAGATCAATTCCTCCGCATTCTCACTTGCGAGGTGCAGTTTATTTGTAGCGGGCGTAAAGTTTCATGTTGGTCCGGCGGCGGAGTGCGCATGTACGAACGTCACTCGGCTGGAAGCGGCCACATTACGCCTGTTTCATGTGCATGCAATGGCGGGTTTCCAAGGGTAGACGGACACATTTTTTTTTTTTTTTAATTTTAATTTTATTTCTAATGAATTTTGCGCAGAAAATTTTTCGAAAATAATTTAATATGGGCCTTATGTAACCATCTATTTTTCAGCCCCACATACTTTTGAGGATGCTTCGTTTACTTCATTAACACAGCGATCTACCACCTGTGTATGACAAGAAAATTGTTTGAATTGGAGGCTTTTTTCATACTGGTCATCTAATAAAAGTTCCAATTTTTCTGCACTATACTTTATTAATCAAGGTGGTTCAGTTATATTCAGGCCATTCCAAAATATGGTATTCGAGTAATGTTGTACATTGAAGTTGACTTCTGGTATGATAAATTGCTGAACTGATTGTTAGTTGTGTTCAGCATTGATTGTTCATTGATTCATTTATTGTTCATCAGCGATAGCAAAATACCTCGAATTAAAACAATTCCCTTGCCACACACATTTGGAAGAGAGTTGTGTTAACGCAGTAACCGAAGCATCCTCTAAAGCATGATGTGTGACTTAAAAAGGAGATGGTTACAAAAGGGCCATATTTCAATGAAGATCTGAGATGCCTCACTTCCGAAAAAAGTAGAACCTTACTAAAAATTGTAATTGCTATTTATTAATAAATGAATAATTTACTGCTTATTAACTTACGTTTAAAGCAATTAATTCTTTTTTTCGGCCCACCCTACTGTACACACGGAAAAGCTGTGGACACCTTTTCCATACTCTTAAAAACATCAAATAAATGTTATCATCTTACGACTATCTCCTTTGGCATCAAAATACGCGCGCTGCTATTGGGGTCAGAGACATCCAATAATGAAACACCACCAGAAAAATCTCCATAGCATATATGTTGATTGCTCGCCCAAGTGCCGTTAAAAAACTTAGGCAACAAGTAATCCTTCACCAACTGCAAAATATAATTAAACGAGTGTTCAAAGTTTAGTAACAACTACAGTTCAGTTTTGTTCAGACGATCTAAATAATTAGAAGCTGGCAATTCTTTCGCTGTCCTTTATTAAATAATCGATATGTGAAACGTTCAACCCTCGTATGAAGAATTGGCCATTACAAAAGCATTTGCTATCCATCATAATGAAGATTTGAGATATATTTCTACAATTGATATTGATTGCGCAAAATATTAGGATTTTTTGCTTACTGCACATTTACGTATGATATACAATTTCGCACAGTACATATACCTGTCTAAATGTTAAAGGGTCCCCTGTGATTCGAGTACTATCATCTGGAGGAGTCAGAAGGGCGACCGATGTTACAATAAGAGCCAGAACGGCGATAATGACCAGTAGAGCTATTAAAATTCCACGCCAGTTCCTTTGGTTCGGATTTGTTGACACCAGCTCCTGTTACCAAAATATAAACATTTCAGCAATCAAATATAGTTTTAAACATAATTTGATTTTTTAAATAAAAAAGCAGTGTCTATACATCCGGACGTTTAAACTCGACCATTCGATAAACGCAAATAAACGTATAGACTATCCGGACTTTTAGACTCTGCCAATAATAAAATGAAGATCCTCTAATAATGCTGCAATAATAATAATAAAAATAATAAAATAATAAAAACTAGCCCAATATGCATTAACAGTACTGCTTTAAATTGCAGGATAGGATGCGATCGAACCAGGTTTAAGAATAAAAAAAAGATCTGAAGAAGCACTACAGCTGTATCCAAGTCTATCTGTCCCTGTTAAGATTCCCACATAGGAAGCTAAATGAGAATCAAGTATATTCTAACATGTTTAACGCATACATTTGGCTAGAGGCGCATAAATATACCCCAAATTTCATATTACTTCAGTTTTATTTTACTTTCAATCAAGATGCCGAACAGTCATTTATTATAATTTTTATTTCGTCGAATGGTCAATTCACGTAACCTCTATTTGTCCTAACTACCAATTATCAAAATTTCTATTATATCGAAATCTCATTTGGCATAATTTTTGTATTTTTGAATTTTTATTCACCATAATATTTATTTATGCTAATTTTAATTTAATGTAATTTCTGTTTTTCCGAATTTGTATTCGACATAAATGTTATTTTTCCTAATTTCCGCATAACTTGACATTCATTTGGATGAATTTCTATCGGTCATATTTTACATTTATCCGAATTATCATTTGTCATAATTTTCATTTATCCTAATGTCTAGGTATCCGAACTGGTATACGCCATAATTTTCGTGTCACAGAAATTTCATTTGACCTACCAGACTTCCGCTCAGTTTCGAAGTGCTTGTTTCCCATCTAGATGTATTTAGTCTGGCCGGTAAGTCAGGTGAAAATGGCTCTCTGAAACAATTCCTACGATGCAAAATACATTAGGCGCGAAATTCAAATGAGGTCTTTGTTTAGAAATGCATAATTAAAATGCAGTTCACGTATTCGGTCGGTGACATTTCCTAAACACCAATTCGGAAATATTCGCGAAAAATTGATGCAGAACTGCCTAGATGGAGAAAACGAGAAGGTGAGTGCAAACTGAATTAAAAAAACTTGTTTAACAATGCATATAGTTTAATTTTTATTTTATCTTATCATGTACACAATATTACCTGATATTATGTATCAGCAACAAGGGAAGAAATGGGTTGTAGGTGTTCTATAAATAAATAACATTATTCTTCAATTACATTTTTGAATAATTTATTGGAAACCAATTAATAATGGTATTTTTCTTAAAAATGCTCATTTTTTAACTTGAGATAATTTTAGTGCTGAAGGTGCAAATTCCAATTCTTATTTAATACCAGTGTTATAGGGCGCATTTTATTCCTTTAAATATTCTCTAGAAATCTCATTGGTACATTTTTAGTAAACAAATTTTATTTGAGAAAAGTATTTTTTATAAAAGGAACAATTTTATAAGCCCTAAACAAAACTTTTAAAAGAGCGTGACTAAGAGCTTTGTAGGAATTTTTCAAGGAATAAAATAAGCCCTACAAAATTAGAATTAAATAAGAATTGCACTTTTTATCTACAAAGGAAAAAATACAAAACTATAAATAACAAATATTGACCGCTTGATGGCGCGCTTATAACGCTGCAGAGGAAAATAAATTGCTGTCACTCGACAACAACGCGTTAGCGTGTTTTATTTATAGAAAGTAATATATTTAAGTTCTTAATCCGTTTCCTCAATACATGAAGTTAGGATAAATTCATATTGCTATAAGTATACATGTTGTGATGCGCGGTGTTATAGCTATGAGCCTTCTAAACTTTATCTCCTATAACTACGCACGCAGGCTAATGCTGATATTTGGTATATAAAGTGATTAGAAAAAGTTCCTAGTGTAGTGTGGTTTTTTGTATAAAAATAGAGAGACAACGTCCTTTAGACTAGCTGAAACTATAATATTTATAAATGGACTTTTTCAATTGAACAGTTATAATATTATGTCAATTTGGAGGTTTTGCCATTTTACATTGACAGTTGAATTTTACAAGAGGAACATAAAATTACACTGTCTGAATGTGATGTTACGGGAATTTTCCTGTCTGCATGTGATTTTAAAGTATCACATTAATTTTCAACTATCGCAGTAAAATTGCCACGTTAATCGCTGGTATTTTTATGTCCACTGATTAATGCGGTAATTTTCAACCAATTTTTTTTACAGTGATAGCGTAAAGTGTCTTGAAACGTAGATATAATTCAAGCGAAAATTTTTGGTAAATAAAATATTATTGTTGCGTGTGTCCTTTTTCCAAACAGGTAATTTTTTTATGTATTTCTATAACGAGGGTTTATAAAAAATTTGTAGATCTTTTTTGGAGGAGAAACTTTTTTCAATTAATTTGTTTCATAGTTTGTGCCGTTTGTCCAAAAAGTAAATTTTGTAATGTTGTTTTTTACAAATAAAACAAAAAACACGCATCCTATCAAAAAAATAATTCATAACAAACTTGTAGCTCTTTATTGGGTGAACAAAATTTATTTTATTATTTTTTTGTAGCTTGTATCGTTTGTCCCAATTTTTTTTATTTCTGATGTTTAATGCTGTTTTTTACGACTTTAAATAAAAACTACGCGTCCTATCAAAAAGTGATTATTAACAGATTTGTTCAAAAAGTTATGTTTTTCTCCTTTTAACTTTTTATATATCGTGCGTTGTTTGGCTTAAAATGTTCACTTTCGAGTGTTTGTGTCAATTGTGTAAATGCTATAACTATGGTAATAATTTGTTTCTCATCGAAAAAAGTCATTAGGATAAATTGTTTGTCTTCTTGACTACTACGAACAGCCGTGCACAGAACTTTCAAATTATAAAAAATAGCAGTCTCAAAAATTTTGAAGATGCTCTAACTTTTTGAAGTTGTATGTAAAATGGCTGCCTAACGAACTTGACTATCATTTTAGGGCAGCCAAATAGTATATTAAAGGCCAATTGAATCTGCCAATTCTTTCGAAAGTTATCGTGCTAACAGATTAAAAATCTACAGACACACGCGCACACACACACACAGAGCCGCACAGACGCAGAGAGACACATTCACGAAAACATGATTTTCGGGTTCAGAGGGTCTCGAAACGTGGGCATTTGA
>CAKNWW010323152.1:0-15928 GCA_932074435.1 Andricus kollari | reverse complement strand
AAATTAAAAAAAAATTTTGTTGTTGAAAATTTGCTTGAATTTTTTTTTAAATCTTGTTTGAAAATTTTTCTCCAAAATGTTTTTGATATTTTTTCTAAAAATTTTGTTGGAAAATTTGTTTGATTTTTTTTTAATTAGTCCAAGAATTTTTTTGAAACTTTTTGGATTTTTTTTACTTTATTGAAAATTATTTGAAAATAATTATTTACAAATTTGATTTTCACAATTTATACTTATCTCTTTGACGCGAATTCAATGCGACTTTGAACCTTTTACCAGCGAGTGCAAAAAAAGGTTTCGGAGTGGTTAAAAGGCTTCAGAATCGTTAGCTTCGGAGTTGTTATTTGCAATTTTTAAGTGATATAAAACAAACAATTTGGAAAAAAAAAAATTATATCTTTGGGAAAGTGCTTGGCTCCATTAGCGCTTCGAATTTCATAAAGAATTTAAAAAAAAAAATATTTTACGTTTATACCTTTTTTATCGGGGCTTCGGAGTTTTTATTCAGGTTAACAGATAGTTTTTCCCGTGTTCTCAGACGACTTACGACGATTTAATTAATTTTGAGAAACATATAAGCATACATATAAGCATGAATCTTTTTGTCGGCATTTGTAACATCTAGCATGTTAGTATTGCAATTTGAACTGCATCATATAAAGGCACTGAAAAAAGTTTAGCTAAAAAGTGAGAATTTGGAGAAAAAAAATAAAAAGTAAAAAAAGTGCTTACATTTTTAATAATCTTGCAAGCACATTCAAAATATCACTAAAACGTCCTTAGATCGAATATAAAACACTGTGCAAAATTTGGCGTCGATAGGTTGAAAGGTGTAGGAGCCTACCTGGAACATACAAACATACATACAGAATTTCAGTTTTTTCACTGGCAAGTTCAAAATGCGCCAACGCGTTGTAGAAAATTCGCAGATAATTCACTAAAAAAAGTGTCTGTGTTTGTCAAGAAATTTGTTGTAATACCAAACAAACTTCGAAAATGTCCCACTCAGTTTGAAAAAATGCAGAGGATATTCACTAAACAAGTTGTGGAAGGAAATTCAAAAATTGAAGAAAAAACTTCGGAAAACTTTTGAAATTAAACAGGGAAAATGAAAGAAAAATCAGAAACCGGTAAAAAAAATCGGACAGTTTAGACATACATATCTAATAACGACTCCGTCTCTAACTATTATTTCCCGTAGTCTTGATCGACAGGCATGGCGCAGGCCTGCCGCGGTCCTGCAGAGCATGACTAAAAATTATCCAAATGTCGATGAGTACATTTTTTTGTGGTTTCAAAATTTGACAAGATGCCTGAAATGACTCGAAATAAAAAAGAAACATTTTCAAAAAACGTATTTCGTCCCTGGTAACCACGACTGTCTGGTCTGGCGCGTGCCACGTGGCCGGCTCGCTACAGGCTTGACCGACGTGGCCAGACGGACTTCAGATTGCCAGGCCTGGCGCGGGCACGACCTCAGACCGTCATATTTTTCTACACGGGTGGTGCTGGTTATAGTTTTGCGAGAATGTCTCATACCTTTAGCACAGTTTAGAATACTAATAATCAGTGCCTTCGTTTTCGCAAACGAGGAACGGTATAGGCTCCACCCATTTCAACTACGGATCATCACACGATGATTTATTATCCAATGTTATAATTCTATTATCCCGCGCCTCTCTTGATTTTAGCATTAACAATTTATCGTCTAATGCGAAAACCCCATGGAACCCGCGTTTTTCGTGACTACAGCGGGAACTAATTAAAAACAATTACTTTCAATACACTATAAAATGCCTCTCGTATTTCATGGGGCGAATATTTATAACTTATGAACATATAAATCATCTCATTGGGATGAACATATTTTTGATCTGGAGAACCCACATTCACTTTTGCTTGCATTCAGGCTTTAAGGACATTGCGTTCAATTTGAAAGAACATCATTTAGGATACCTATCATCAGGCATACCCAGCAATATCGACAACCATCTTAGCGCTGACTTGAAGATATCGTAAGCTAACTGTAATTTACCTCTCTCTTAATATATGGGCGAAATTCGTCGTGTACGATGGTAAGCCTAGTATTTTCTTGAAGCAGAAGGACTGTAATCTCTCCACTGAATCAAAGTACCTTAATCCCCAAATTTCTATTGGGTAAAAAAGAACACTATGTGTGAGGCTACGAAAAATGGTAGTCTTAGTTTGCCAGGCTTTACATTTATATTCAAATAAAATTCTTGAAACAGCACCCATAGCTGTATTGGTAGCTGACATTCTTTTTATAAACTCTTTATAAAAAGACCCGAATCTAATGTGTTAACACCAAAATAAGCGAATTCGCTCCAGCTAACCTGTTACTATCCGTTACCTGCCAGACTAGTAGCATAGTGGTGACAGCCGGCAGCCATCTTAAACTTCATGCGCATCTACAAGGAATAAGCATTAATTGGTTCCGTGATTACCCGCACAATTTAAAGGTCTAAAATTAAATAGCTTTGACGTTACTTTTGCAATAAACAAATAAACCTGTTTCATTTTTGCTTGAAGTGCAAACGTTTTATAAATACATAATCACTGGAAAAATAATCTAGATTAGATAGAAAAATGGTTTAATTTACAAATCGGTACAGAATATCCATAGGCGTAAATATTTTAATAATTAACAATTATTATTTATTATTCACGAATTTCAAGGATAAAATATAATTAGTGGAGAGTCGGGTAGTACCGGACACTTCAGCTTTTTTGGTAATAATTTAGCTGATAGTGATCAAAATATTAATATAAAGGTTAGTTATAATGCCAGGGCTTCTAGCAATAATTTGTAATTACATGTATAAGAAACAAATTTGCTGTTAAATATACAAAGGCAATTGAAATTAGGCCTAAAATAGGTTAAGCAAAAATACTGTCGGGTAGCCCCGGTCACCGAGATTTTTGTAGATTTTTGTTTAATTTAAGCATTTGTGAAAGGAGCAAGTATAATTTTGTTAAAAACGTCACTTCAAAACTACAAGAACCCTCGAAAAAAAACAAAAATGCTCCCCGACAGTAATAAAATCAGTACAGATGGAGGTTATTAAAGTCTTAATTAATTTAGGTTATTCGTGTCTAACTGCTATAAATAAGAAAATACGAGAAATAATTAAACAATAATTGCGCGTCACATAGCTCAAAAGTAAATTTATCTATCTCAATAAAAATCAACCTAATATTTTTTTTAGTTTTGCAAATAATTGATCATAAAGTTGGTTTATATTTCACAAAATATATAGTATATAATATAGCACAAAATAAGTTATGAGTGTACGCGGCTACCCGACTCTCCCCTAATCAATCCCGGAACAAAGAAAATTTCGTTATTGTTGAAAATGTGTTACTTTTTATTATGGAAGTGCTGCTATAAGCAGTGTAAAAGAACTAAATTTTCAATGATTTTGAGGACGAATTTCAAAAAATAATTAGACAGTCAAGTAAACAACAATATATTTAAAAACCCCGAATTGTTATAATTTCTAAGAATATCTAAGGGTAAGGTTGTCAAGAAAATCTGTATTATCTTAAAACCTTTCCAAATTATTAAAAACCTTCAAGATTTGATTTCAAAATATTCCAAAATCTACATTTTGTTTAAAATTTAAAAAAATTTAAAATTACTTTTGAAGTTTTGCAAAACATCTAAATATTTTTTCAACAGATTCATATGTTATTTCGTGAATTCGAAAATCTATAATATTCTATCACTTTCCCAGAAATTATTAGTCACCTAATTATGTCCCATTGTAACGTTTTTGTAAGAGTATAAATACTTTTTATTCCAAAACGCTTTAAATTTTGAGGTTGATCTGCCATTAAAAGTTATTTCTTCAAACGTAACTTTGTTACAAGCATTTGATTACTCTGGCGGGATAATGTTACCTGCTTCACTTGTAACATATTACTGCTTTGAGTGGGAAATATATTATCACTGGGTGACCATCAGGATGGTCACTAGTGACTGGTTTTCTGAATCTTGTTACAAGCATGTGACTACTCATGCTGGTAACTGTGTTAGCTGGGCACTTCCAGTTGAGTCTGTGCGTAGAAGAATTTTTATTCACGTGGCAGACCTTTGCAGTATATCATAAATTTTGATTTTGCTTCGCTGACCGTTAAAAAATTCCTTATATAGTATTACGCGATAGGGTTAATTTTTACTTGTCAGTCAGCCCGAGAGTCAGCGAATACGACTATATTATCAGCATAAGTAAGAAGGATAACGTCACATATGCGATCTATTGAAATTCCATAAATACCGTGATTTCTTAAGTACTCTTCTAGATTATATATAAAAAGCGCAAGAAGGAGAGGACTAAGGATCTCTCATTAAAGCAACCGACAAGTTACCTTAACGGACGAAGCCAGACGCTCGTGAGTACGAATGGCCATGTTAACGTTATCATAAGGATTTTTTATAATTCGTATAAGTTTAGTGGACATGCCTTAGAAGTTTGCGCCGTAGATGACAGTGGTTTACTGAGCCAGAAGCCTTTTTGAAATCTATATAAGGAGCAAACATTTGTCGCTTTGGGATAGTCAACCGAATCTGAATTAAAAGATTAAGGCCTGGAACCGGCCTGATTTTCTGGCAGAATGTTTACCTCGCTAACCAGCCCAATCAACCCTGTCAACAGAATCTGAGAGAATATCATAGCAATACTGTTTACAAGGGAAATTCCCCGGTAATTATGGGGATAAGATTTTTTGTTCTTTTTACACAACATAAATACAAGCATTTTAGCACAGCTAGATGAGACTCTTTTCTCAGCTTACATCTAGTTGAAGAGGCGCTCTAAGTACTGTACACAATTTTCTGAAAGGTTTTCGAAAAATTCGTTGGGTATCCCATCCTCGCCCAACGCTTTATTACATTTAAATTTTCATCAAGAGGCTTTAATTTCATTAATCGAGATTTTATATAAAAAAAAAGTTTCAAGCTCTTCTAGAAGTTTTTTCAACAAGAAACATAAAACCTCTCTTTCTTTTCGTAGAACTGAGTTCGCAGTCAAGCAGAGATTCCCTTGATACTCCCCGTCCGGTTCACTATCGCTCTTCTCCATCTCATCGTATACCTGAGGAGCATCTTGTTCGTGCGCGGGCCAGGTCGCCTCCTTCTCCTAAGGTACTTGGATATGCACTTCAACAGCTTGGATACATTCGGCTTATTCCCCGCAGGAATCAGAACCTACGATTCGAATTTCGAAGATATGTTTTTCCTGCTGGTTATCCAATTAGATTGCGAGGAGAAGATTACAGCTATGGTCCCGTGTCAGCCCAAGAATATATTGTTTTATCAGCATGCAATGGTGACATTTTTGCAATATTAGAGCATAGCGGGGTACTTCGTGGAATATATTCGTCAAATAAAGTTCATGCGAGACTGAAAATAAATGTGATAAGCGGCGCAGTTGATAACTTGACCCCAGATGAAATGCGATATTGTCCAGTAGGAAAATTTAATCCAATCTTTCCCAAAAATTTTATTAAAGCTGTAGCAAGTAACGATTCCCTACAGTCTGAATCGAATCCGAACAGCGAACGTAACTCTGGTTCTTCTCCTTCTAACAGACAACATTCACCTGACCGCTCTTCTCCTCAGGAGCATCCTCTTCATGCCAAGGCCAGGTCGCCTTCTGGGTGGCCGCCTTTTCCAAATGTACTTGGATATGCACTTGAACAACTTGGATACATTCGTCTCATTCCTCGCATAAATAAGAACTTGCGATTCGAATTTCGAAGATACGTTTTTCCTGTTGGGTATCCAATTAGATGGCGAACAGCAGAAAATCAATTTATTCTTGTCGCAAACCATGAACATATTGTATTATCAACATCCAATGGTGACATTTTTGCAACATTAGAGCATAGCGGGGTTCTTCGTGGTATATATACGTCACGTAGAGGTCGTGCAAGACTTAAAATAAATATGATAAGCGGCAAAGTTGATAATTTGACCCCAGATGAAATAAGATATTGTCCAGTAGGCAAACGTCAACCAATCTTCCCCAACAATTTTATTAAAGGTTCAGCAAATTACGATTCACTGCAGTCCGAATGCAATCCTAATAGCGAACGTAACCCTGGTTCTTCTTCTTCTTCTGACAGACAACATTCACCTGACCGGACATCACCTCAAGAGCCTTCTCTTCGTGACGCTACCAGCTCCTCTCCCGTCAGGCCTCGTTCTGTCCAAGTACTTGGATGTGCAATAGAGCAACTTGGCTATGTTCGGCTTATTCCTTGCACAAATCAGAACCAGCGATTTGAATTTCGAAGATACATTTTTCCTGCCTATAAACCAATTGAAATGCGAATATATCATACGAACTATGTACTTAGGACAAACCAAGAATATGTTGCATTATCAACATCCAGTGGTGACGTTTTTGCAATATTGGATTATAGTGGGATTCTTCATGGAATATATAGGACAGATGACAATAATTTGCGAATCAAAATAAGTATAATAAGCGGCGCAGTTCATAATTTGACTGCAGATGAAATAAGGTGTTGTCCAGTAGGCAAAAATCACCCAATCTTCCCAAACAGCTTTATTAAAGCTTTAGCCAATCACGATTCACTAGAGTCTAAATGGAATCCTAATGGCAAATGATATCCTGGTTCTTCTTCTTGTGCCAGACAATATTCACCTGACCGAATTTCTCCTGAGTAGCCTTCTCTTCATGCCAGGTTTAAGTCTCGTCCGGGCAGGCCTGCTTCTCATGAAGTACTAGGATATGCACTTGGACAACGTGGATATATTCAAATTACTCCCGAGACAAATCAGAACTGGCAATTTGAATTTCAAAGATACGTTCTTCGTGCCGTTAAAGTAATCCGATTGCTAGTAGAATATGGTTAACTTGTTCCCACGGCAAACCAAGAATATAATGTGTCATCAACATTGAATGGGGATATATAACAAAATATTTGTTGCAAATGACGATTCACGCAGACTGTGTATTATGAATTTATTAAAAAAATTGTAAAGTAAAACAGAATAATATTTGTTGAATTGGCAAATAGGAACATATGAACTCCTATTTAATACAACGATGCGGAAGGCTGGTGACCTTCTCAGCATAAAACACCAACCAATTGCGACTTTACCGGTTTCCAATACCTGCCCCCCCCCCCTCTTCCCATCAGTAATAGAAGAGTGGTGGGACTGACGTTACAACTAGACTCTCTTCCATACGACGAATCACTACTTACCTTGGACACGATCTCGACTCGCAAAATAAATTTCGCGCATAAGATGGTAGTTGGGTGTACAATCTAAACAAAGAATAATACAGACAATAAAATAGCCTCGGAATGGACTGAAACTTTGATTGACGAAATGCATACACACGGTTTATGTAAAGGTCGAGTTGCTAGAGGGCTGAATGATCTTGAGATAAGGGAATTACAAGAATCTATGCACGTAAAGAAGCTAGATATTTTATGTGTACGTGAGAAAAATAAAAAAGGATGCAAAAGTAGAAACATAGAAAATGGGGTGTTTAAAGACGGTTTTGAAATATGTTGAGGAGTAGATAGTAAATCGCATGGTATTTAAGAGGTCGGTTTGATCTGGGCCACTTTAAATGATACAATAAGTACTTGCGAACATAGTGAAAGAATAATTCTGCTAGGAGATATGAACGGATCGGTGGGCGTCCAACGTCAGAATACATATACAGAAAGGGTGCTAGGTAGTTTTGGGGATCCATGGAAAAATTAGAACGGGGAACAATTAGTTAGTTTCTGCTTGGAAAAGTGTTTATTTATTACAAATATTTGGTTTCGACATAGAATGATCCACATGTACACCTGGTGTAAAGGAAATAACTACAGTATAATTAACTAGTAAAATATACAAAAGTCATGAGGGGTTCTGAATTCAATACTGATCATTACTTTCTAGTCTCCAAAATAAACTTAGGGCGGGGTTGAAGATGAAAGAGAACCAAAAAAATGAAACAAACTTCAATCAAGATTGAAAATTTACAGAAACCGGAAGTGAGAATAGATCTTCAAAATAAGTTAAACGAACGCATAGGTAGGGCAACTTGAAAGACGCGTCTCCAATAAAGATATAGAGAGCGCATGGACCATTGTACGGGTTATCATTGTTAAAACTGCTACCGAAGTGTGTGGTACAGCGGATATAGGAAGAAAGTCTGGTGATACATAGTGAAATGATGAAATTGAGGCAGCCCGTCAAGAGAAGAAAAAAGCGTATAAGCGAACGTTAAACATCACAGGTCTTAGCAGTGAGGAGGTAAGGGTTAATGGGAAACTAAGTGCTTGGTTCGCTATTGTGCAAGGCGTTAAACGGACTGTACTACACGGTAGTGAGACATGGACCTGTCAAGAAAAGGAAAAGAACAACATTATGGCGATTGTCATGAATTTCCTACGCAAAACATGCGGGAAAATGTGAATGAGACCTCAGAAAAGACATAAGAAGCCATAGAGACAAGAGAGCTTGCATAAAGAAATGCATGGACGTGACGGAAGCTAGAAAAGTATGCTAGGACAGAAAAGTGTTGCGACAAATAGTTTATTAAAAGAATGTCTGTAGGGAGAGTGACGCCCGTAATATAATATGATTTCCTACCTTACAGAAGTATGATAAAATAATAATATAAAAAATTACCGACCTCACTTTTTTACCGACTTGAAGAAATTTTAAAGGATTGGGCATATTGCAGTGTACTTTGAAATAATCCAAGGTGTTTTAAAGAGATGTCAAGAATTTCAAGGAAATTTTAAAGATGTTAAAGAGCTTGAAATATTTAGGGGAATTTTGAAGTATTGCAAGGAACTTTGTATTTATTTCAATAATTTGAAGAAATTTTTAAACATTATGAATATATTGAAGATTTTAGTAATTTAGTTAATTCCAAAGGATTTGAAATATTCTAGAGTAATTTACAAGATTTCAAGGCATTTTCGAAAGCTTTAAAATATTTTAAGTGATTTTTAAAATTTTAGAACGTCTTGAAATGTTTAATGATTGGGATGATTTTTTTTATTTGAATAATTTGAAGGAATTCCAAAGGATTTTTAATATTTTAGGCTGTTTTTAGAATTTGTATTTGATTTTAGAGAGATTAAAAAAATTTGAAGAATCCAAGGATTCTTAAATTTATTTCAGTAGTTTAATTAATTTCAAAGGATCTAAGGTTATTTTTTGAAATTTCCAAGGATTTTCAACAACTTTACAAAGTTTTAGTTGATTTCAAAAGTTTCAAAGAATATTAAGTATTTTAGGGAATTTCAAAATATTAAAAAGTAATGTATAACTAAAATTTTTAGTTTACAAGGGATTTTATAAAATTTCCGAGGATTTCTCTGTTTTTGGAGGATTTTAAAAGCTGTCAAGGTTTTCGAATAAATATCAAGGACTTTAAGAAGTATCGGCAGCTTTAATAGAATATCACGAGTTTTCATTTCGAATCCGCCCTCAATTGGTATAAATTCTTTTGAATTCTGCAAAATTTTCTGGATTCTTTTTTAATTTACGTAAATCTATCAAAATTCATTCAATTGTACGTAACTCAATTTGTTTTTATTATTTATTTTTAGTTTTTGTTCAATTCATCTTAAAGTCAGAACTTCCTAAAATGCTTTTAAATTTCCTAGAAGTTTTCATAACTCATTTCAAACTTACTGAATACAATGCATTTTTTCATATTTCCCATTTCTTTAACATTTCTTAAATTTTATTTAATATATTGAAACTTATATACTCACATACATGTTATAACGAACAAATCGGAATATATTTCAGAAATAACATTTCTTTTAATTTATAAAATAAAAAAAATTATCCGGGAATATAATTTACAAATAAGTTAAGTGTTTAACAAATTAAGGAGCCAATTATAATAAATTGAATTATAATTATATTCAAAATTTGTCCAAATGATAACGATAGCAGAATTTACCCACAAATAGGATATGATAAATTCATTATCTACTCCTTTAACAGAGAGAAAAAAAAATAAAAGGAGCTTCTTTGCATTTTGCAACATTATTCAAATATAAATAACATAGAAAAAGAAGTATTTGTTTCTTTTGGTTTTATCAAAAAATTAATAGGCGCGCGACCTGGCGCGCGCAAGACCACTAGTGTAATTTTAAACTTCTCAAAAGCTTCCCCATAACATTTCAGTACGACTTTCACTCTCAAAGCGCACCGACGCATTTTAGTTAATGCTAAAAGATACAAATATCAATTAGTGTGAATTCAAGGAAACCTTCGAAGACAAAGTCAAAAGAAGGATTTTAAATATTTCAGGGAATTCAAGAAAATTGTAAGGAAATTTTAATTAATCACAGTGATTCAATAGGATTTTGAAGAATTTGAAACATTAACTTGAATTATAAAAGAAGCTTCAGATCTTAAACTTTAGGTGATGTTGTCTGGGGGAGGGGGTTTACTCTTTTCATATTATAAATCAGATTAAAATAAAAAACTATATCCGTACATCTGGTGGAAAATTCAAAACTTAAACTATTTTGTGCATATCCCAACAGTCCACGTGAACAGATGGGAGACTGCTTGACTCATGGGGCTTTTAAACGTGGAGAATTGATGAAAATTGACAAAGTCGAATTTTACATGAAACTCATACCTTCTCATCAGGATCAGAAAATGAAAAGATTGTAGAGGTCGTGGTATGTTTTTAGAAAACCCCCAATTCCTCGATACGTAAAGCCGCGGAGGTATCATATTTACACCGAGAAACATTTAGAATAATCCTGAAGAACTTTTTGGAACTTCATACTTTCAAAATCTTTATACACCAAATGCTAAAACTTGCTGCGATGGCCAAGCAGGTAGAGTTTTCCAAACAGATGCTTCAAATGTTCAATTATAGAGAGATCGACCCAGATCGCATTGTTTTCACCGATAAAGCACATATTTGGCTAAATGGCTACGTAAATAAACAAAACATTCATATTTGGAGAAGGGAGAGTCCACATGCTGCTCTTTCGATACCTCTTTATCTTATGGAAATCACTGTATGGGCAGCTGTTTCTTCCATGGGAATTTATACGCGGATTTTGAAGGTACCGTCACTGGCGAAAGTTATCAGAAACTTCCCAAACAAAATTTCTTCCCTCATGAGAAGAAAGAGGGTATAGCAAAGAATCAATATTTCATGCAAGATATAGTAGCCCCGCATCACACCCACGATGTTTTTGAATACATTTTGAAAGTATAGGAGCTGCAGACTATTTTCTGCGCAATTGCATTAAAGGCATTTCTCAGTCCGATCAAGCCAAAACCTACAGCAACTTAAAGCGCCTATTCAGAAAGTGGTCCACGATATTTCTGATACTGTGAGAGAATGTGGGTTTTGTTGTTTTAAAGAAAGGGTTGGCTACTGTGCCAATTCAGATGGTGTACATTTTGAAAAACTATACCATTAATTGCATTTCCCCAGGCAAACTTTCGGTATTTTTATGTCGATCGTTTCTAAAATATATAAAACTTTTAAAATCTTGCAATTGTACTCCTTAATGAAACCTCTATTTATTCATGATTTCGTTTTTCTCATTTATGTACCTGTTCGAGAATAGCGATTAATTAGTTTTCACACCTTCTCATTTGTCAACCTGTAAAATACGTTCTGAAATGAGGTTTCCTTTTGAAATGCAGTTCTTTGACATTGTAATAATTTCTAACCCAAAATTTGACTGCAATTTACTAAAAATGACTTGGGTATCCATTAGAACAACTTAGACGTGTTAGGCTTACTCCTCTCACAAATCGGAACCGGCGATTCGAATTTCGAAGATAGGTTTTATCCTACGATAAACTAATTCTCTTGCTAGAAGAACGCAATACAGTGTCCGTTCCAACCCAAGGACATATTGTTATCCCAGCACCCAATGGTGATGTTTAGTCAGTCCGTAATGAATATTTAAAGATTAATTTTGACCAACAACTTGAAACGTTCAAAACAAACACAGAAAAAAACAAAGAATGAATCTAACGGTACTTTTAGGGTACATTTCCCTGCAACAAGAATTAGTCTTAGCAGTGTGAATGGTACCGTTACACAAGGGATCGTTTCGCTCGGACTTGGGATACGTAACGTCACCTGCTGTTAATTGTTTTCACAGTTTTGCGCCAAAAACAATAAAAGATAGTTTCGTACTCTAACTCCAAACGAGATGGAACCCCATCTTAAAATAAGCTGCAATAAAACTTATCCCAGAGTTTTAACTGTGAAATATTTTCTTCAGTGAATCGTTAAAAGTTATTATAAATGAATGATATGTGTCATATTTGTTTTTTTAGGATATTTGGCAATTATGTAAACAACTTTAATTCATTAAAGAATTTAGTATTTAGTATTTCAAAAATTATTATCACCTGCTCCTTGCGCTATAAATGGTGTAGAAAATTCCAGTTTTTTCGAATTTCTTTCACTATGTCGATCATTAATCTGTATTCTCTTATCTCAACAAAATCGATCTAATAAACAACTATCCAGAACAAATATTAGGGTATCATTTCTGAATTATAGAAATACTGTGTAGTCATCGGCACACAAGGTGTCAGAGATTCGATAAAACCAGAATTTCCTACACAATTGATCAAATGAAATTTCAACAAAGTGGTTAAACTTTTGAGCGTGTATTCGAATTTTTAATAAAGAAGATTAGCTTGCTACCGAAAAAGGAGAATTAAAAACAAAAAATGTAAACTTATAAAAATTTTTTAAAAATGTCAACAAAAAATGATTGATTTTCAACGAAACACGTGGACCTTGAATTAATAAAATTAATTTTTGACCGGTACATTTTTTTAAAGATTCTCCTTTTCAATATTTTTACATACAGTGTGCGGTTTTCTTTAAAAAAATCCATTTTTCATCTTTGAACAGAATTTTGAATAAATCGAAGTCTTAAGTAGTCAAACTGATAAGCTCAATTTAACACAATAGAGATCATTTTCAACCAATAAACATGCAGTTTTGACCAGATAGTAGAAGAGAAAGAATTTAAGTTTTTGAGTTTCCATAAAGCAGTTGGCCTTACGCACAAAGAGTTGAATTTTCAATCAAGGGAGACGAATTTTGAAAAAAATAGATTTTTTGTCGACAAAATGGTTGTATTTTCAAGAAAAGAACAAGTTATTATTAAATGAAATTGCGTTTTTAAATACGGTTCTTTGACATTTTAATTTGATTTGATTTGTAGAGCACAAAATAAAGCCCACGTATTTTATCGCGTTATTGTTTTTTCTACATTTCACATTGGCTTTTCTCGGCAGTTTTAGATGATTCAAAGAACTTTTCTGTTTAATTTTTTGTTTATTACATACATAGTTTATAACCAATTATAATTATAATTATAATTATACCTTTCATTTGAGATGAAAATGTAATAATTATTAAGATCATAATAAAAGATGTAAAGTGATATACTTATCTCCGAAGGACAATCTTGAAACTAACAACGTCGTCATGTCACATATAGGTAAGATAACGACTACTTACTTATACATGTGTACTCTGATGATGCAATAGAATATTCTTTAGTTACATTTGTTGACCCACTTATTCACTGAAGCATTAATCAGTTTTTCCTCTACTTTGCAAAACTGAGGATGGTCCATACTTTCGTCTTCACTCTGGCGGTCATCTTTAATTCTATTGGTGAATATACTAATATAATATATCTATCATTGTCATTATATTTTATATAATACATGCATGAGTACGGCCATTTCTCAGGCCTGTGAGGAGAACATACAACCATATTTTTAGCTTATATTCATATAATGGCCATTTGTATATTTATGTCGTCAAAAATTATGACGTCAGAGACATACAATGGCCATTAGGTACCTACGAACTTGAAAAGCGGCACTTGAGGTCGGCTCCTACGTCTCTCCCTGAAAACTCACATTCATCAATAATGTCCCTGTTCTTCCCTTTTGGGCATCATATACTACTAAGCTTACAACAACAAGATTACTTTTTAGCATTCAAATAGAATTGTTAACCAAATAGTTGATTTTTCAACCTACAGGGACATATTTATTCGATGATAGTCGATTCATCGTCCTCAAAAGCTCAATTTAAAACAACAAGATCATTTTCAACCAATAAAAATGCAGTTTTAACCAGATAGTAGAACATAAAGAAAGAAATGTTTTGATTTTCCATAAAGCAGTTGGCCGTAGGCACAAAGAGTTGAATATTCAATCAAGGGAAAAGAATTTCGAAAAAAATTATTATTATTACATATTTTTAAATAAAATTTCGTGTTTTAATACAGCTCTTCGACATAATAATAATAATTTCTAAACCAAAATGGTACTAAAATTATCTAGAAGCGACTAATGTGTATTAATAATAAGATTTATGGTCTTTTAAATTTAAAAGTATTTAAAAGTATTTAAAAGAATTCGATGAATTCGATGAAGTTTATGAGAATTTTAGGTGATTTTTAACGAATGCAGAGTATTATTATTTTATTTATTCAAGAAATTGTTTTTCCACCTGAGATCGATAGAAATGAGTAACAATAAGTAATCATATGGAGCCAGTATAAACAGCAGAATAGAATGAAGTAGATTTGTAGAACCTGAGAGACGTAGAATGCAACTTTGCGCAGCTCGTTTGGAGAATTGGAGCTTAAAAAACTCAGCCAATACTGACTATTGACTTTGTATGGTTGCTGGCTGACCCATACTTGATATTCCTGAGTCTGAGTCGGTAGAATCATAGCTAGCAAATTATAAAACGTATACAACCCCTGAAAGAGCCTAGAAATCTAAGTTGAGCAATAATAGAAGTTATATAAATTGGTAATCTAAGATGCAGAGTGATTTAAAGTTCGGATAGAGTTTAAGTTGTGGGAAGACTTGGAGACTACTTGTATGGAGGAATATTTCATGGTCAGAGCGTCAGAGATAGTCAGAAAAGTTATTTAGAAAAACATTCATGTTTTCATCGAGTGAAACAGAATCCAAGTCCAGCCACATTTGCTCCGAATTACTTAGTTTAACGGATTCCTATTATATTTGCTATTTTTACTTTCTTTTTATATTATCCAACATTGATATTCAATTGGCTTTAAAATAGAATCTAGATTGAAGTCATCGAGTATTTATTTTAGTAACCACAAGTATAGCACGATATTATAAAATTCAAGAGATGTGATTTATCGCTTGCAATTGAAATAGGTACTCATTAATTAATTTACGCTGAGACGGTCTCGTTTATTGGCGCCGAGGAACATTGCAATTGTCGCTCCCTTCTCGCGCGCAAATTAACCCAGGTGTAAAATGCTTCAACGGTACAAATAGCGGCCAGAAAATTATGATATAAATGGTTCACGTGGATGACTTTGAAACATTATTAGATTGTGAAATTGCTTATATCACATTCACAGCGACCAGACGATTAAATGTGAAGTTAGAGTAGCGGACAAACAGAAGCAAATTGCCAAATAAAAAATGGCACAACTATGAAACACAATTTAAAGAAACGAAAGTCTCAGTCTTAATCCACGATTGCACATTAAGAACACCTCATTGAACTTCTTGTTTAAAAAATTGCATTAGCTACCTGGTCTGACGCAAGCCAAATTTCAAGCCTGCGTGGTGCTGGTTATAATTTTGCGAGAATATCTCGAACTTTTTGAACGGCTTAGAAAACTGATGAGCAGTGCCTTCATTTTCGCGAACAAGGAATGCTATAGGCTCCACTTATTTCAACTACATATAATCACGTGATGATTTATTGTTCAACGTCACAATCCTATTCTCCCGCACCTCTCTTAATTTTAGCTGTAACAATTTATTGTATAATGCAAAAACTCCATTGAACCCGCGTTTTTCGTGATTTCAGCGAAAACCAAATTACAA
>CAKNWW010323138.1:0-18059 GCA_932074435.1 Andricus kollari | reverse complement strand
TTCGAAACGTCGTAATGGAATAAAGGATCCAACTATTGAATTCTTTTTGGTCTGAAGTATGTCATTTACCATCTTTAACATTATATTTATATTATTCCTATTACGAAATATATTTGTTTACATTTTTACTTAATATTACACTCGCAGTATAATAATACATATATAGTACCGTAAGCGGGCGGTTGAGTAAATATGCCTGCTCCATTGTCAATGGGGGGAGGGTTCTAACACCCCACCCCCTGGCTACGCCACTAGTTTTACAAGTTTTCCATGAAAGCAAGTCGCGTTTAGTACGACGTACAACAATGCGCTAGGGACAAAAGTGAGTGTCCATGCGTGCGTAAAGCTTCGGTCACTTTTGTCTCCTAGAGCTAATCGTGCTTTTTTACCTACTGGGCCCCACTCCTCACCACTCGCTATCACATAAATGGCTTTGAAAACGAAAAATAGGCAGAAAAACGCGTCAAACATGCTTGCGTTAGATAAAAATAATATTACCTGCCTATCGGTACCAGCAGATTACTTCACTCACTGACAAACATATAATTAAAATAAAGATAGGTATGTATTTTTATATTCAGGCAGCTTCACACTTATGACATGTATATTCTTTGTTTCCATAAATTAAGAAACTATTGGTGTCAAACTTCAAACAACCACGATAAATAAATTTTTGTCCGAACCCCCTTGAAAACGCGTCATTGCATGCACGCAAAGCAGGCGTAAAGTGGCGGCTTGCAGCCCACTGACGTTTGCTCTGCGCACTCCGTCGCCGGGCCAACAAAAACTTTACGCCCGCTACACATGAAAGTTTACGCCCGCTACATTCAACTTTACACCCGCTACACATACACTGTCCCCCGCAAGTGATAATATGGAGGAATTGATCTTTATCTTTGAAAAAATTGTATTGCTAGACCCGACAGTCTCCCTTCTGCAAAGTACGCTATTTCTTCCTTTCACCTATAAGCTAAAATTGCCAAGTACACCAAACATCCTCTATCTGCTTCATATGCTTGTTTTCAAGGAGGGGGACAAAAAGTATGGTGTGTATCAAGGGCGTAAAGCTATTTTTCCTCGTGACTTCTGCCCTCGCTTCGCTCGTGCAGCAAATTCACACTCGTCAAAATAGCCTTCTTTACGCCCTCGATACACAATATACTATTTTGTCCAAACCCCCTTGAAAACGCAACTTTTTATGTATGCGAAGCAGGCGCAATGTGGTCGATTTGAGGCCGGTGACAACTGCACATGCGCACTTCGCAAGCGGGGTAACATGGAATTTTACGCCCGCTTCACCGGGCGCAAACTGAATTTCAAGGATAAAGTATATCGAAGTAAATATGGCTTCAAAACGAACATCTTGGTTGGTATCATATCTGTAGCCAATTCCATGCTTTTGGTGAAAAGTCGGCATCAGAGTGTATAATAACTATCCCATGTAGAAACCGCCCTATTTGTCCCCATTTCAATTAGGGCAGTAGTCAGAATCTCACTAAAACAACTGGACCAGTAAGTTCTAGTCAGGACCCTTTAAGGCACTGCTAAGACTTTTTATTCCTTATGACCAGAAAAACCCTGTGTGCGTCTAGTTAGGCCCTAATCTTGTGTTTGAGTCAGGCTGTAGTTGGTTCCTCATTTAGATATAAGAACCAAAAAATTCTAATCAGGCACTGGTCGGGCCTTAGTCAGCATACCCCAGATAAACTTTCCGAAGATGGCGCTGCGGTATATACGATGCAGTGCCATCTTCAGAAGTTTGCATGCACTAAATTATGCTTTAGTAAACAGGCGAATGGCTGCCCCAACAACATGTGACAGCAAACTGAATTTTATTTTCATCGGAAGCATCCGAGTGTTTAACACTTATAAACACGTGTTTTTAATGAAAATAACACCACCTAAATTTGTGTTAAATAAAGTTCAAGCAGTATTTTTAATAAATTATATTTATTATATGTACTGAATAAGGTTTGTGAATATAACCAAAAAAAATGGGTAATTTATTTTTTCAACTTTCACAATCACTTTACTTTGTTTAAAATAAAGACAAAATTGTTTTTAATACGTGAAATATAAGGAAAACAGTTAAATTTGTGCTGTGTATGTGAAACCCAGTGAAAAATAATGAAAATAATCATTTGTCATAGAAGAGTGTAAATGTTCAATATTCAGATGTTGTGTGATATAAATATATGCAAAAAACGGGCTTTAATTAACGAAATATAAACCTCTCTACTTTTCCCGACCAGCGCCCGATCAGAAATAGGGAAAACTAGCCGGGGCCCTTCCAAATACCGATCGCAATTTCGACATGGGGTATCCGCGTTCCGCACCTGCTTCTTATGCATGAATAGTTGGGTTTTCGAGGGGATGAGGAAAAAAGTATCGTGTGTATCACAGGCGTGGGTGAAGACACACTCTTAAACACACCCTTGATATAACCTACTATTTCGAACGATCTTACTAGTGCAACAATTCAAATTACTCACGCAAAGAATCGACTTTAAAAGTTTAAAAAAAAATGCAGTAAAACAGTCAACTTCTTTTTTCCGTGTAGCGAAATGCATGTAAATAAAAAGCATAAAAAACTATGTATTTGTATTACAAACCGCACTGTTCTCTGATCAGAATATTTGTCATAATTGACTTTTGCACTCACCTGAAACAAAAATGGTTTATTTTACATTAGTTTATTTTCTTTACTATATGCATAAGAATGATATAATAAAAGTCAGCTTTTACATTTAATTTCGTTTAAACAAAAAGTACGGTAGTAATAATGAAATTAGAAGAGAATAAAATATTATGGTCAAATGAGAAAGATCTGCAAGATGTAACACAAGGAAGACAAGGATAGCAAAAAAAATAGCATAGAACATAATTGTAATCTTAAAGTAAGTCCACTAAATAACTTTGAAATTTTGAAAAAATGACATTATTTTTGTTCTTTTTTTTATAAAAACCACAACAAAATTGTTTCCGTTTATAATTGAGGAAACGTATCAAATAAGGAGATATATAATGTTTCCCTGAACATCGCTCAAACTGAAACAGTCTCGCTACTATCAGCGAAAGATTGTATGCAAAACCTGCAGATTCTATCATGACTATCCCTGCGATTACATATTTTTTCATTTTTATATTCCCATCCTAATGAGAAGGTATTACTTTCATGTAAAATTTGACTTCATCAGTTTTCATAAAATCTCTACACGGAGAAAAATGGATGGTCAAAGTTAGAGGGTCACAATTTAGAAAGCCAGTCGGTTCTTCTAGATTGTCTTAAGAGCCTTCCAGAATTTTTTCAACATACACTGATAGAAATGGTAACGTTGATTTCACCATATGATCGTGGGGTGAAAATTACGGGGATATTTATAATATAATACGTGTACTTCAATCATAAAGAGTACGAAATGCACTTACTGAAATATGGTAAATACAAGTTATTTATATTTGTGGTACAAAAATTTAATATATGTGCTGCTATTGTATTAAATGTGTAATTCTATTAAACACTTGCCTGAGAGAACTATCTCTGAAATGTTGTCGTTTAGCAATACCCTCTGTATGACTGATTTACCTGACTCGCTTTGTTTTGTTTACAACTGGCGCATCTTGATCGCGCCTGCGCGTCTACTTTCGTAAGCAACAAGAATCGGATGGCCAAAACAGACATCCTGTATGGCTGTATCTATACCAGCAATAAAATAGGGTTAATCTAATCATAAATATCGTTGTACCACCTATTCTTTTCTATCAGTGTAGTAAGAGAGACTTTCATTTTATGGCCAGTCTGACTGTTATAAGAAGGTCAGACTCACTATCAGGGATAATCAAGGTAGCCTTTCTGGATGGTCAATACGATCATCTTGTTTTCACTCATTTCAACCATCCACGGAAAAGCAAATGACCCATCGCGGAGGACCAACCTGATTAGTTACCGTTGGCGTATTTATTTAAAATTATTAATGTGCAAGTCTAATGTTCACAACAAATAACAAATTTAAAGTGCATAAGAATATTAGGAATAATTGTAAATTCACATTTAAGAGAAAAAAGATATTCCTTTCTTTAAAATTAAAATTGATCATTTATTTTGAAGAAGAAAATCTAATAAATAATTTTAATTTTACTTTACAAGTCTTTCTTGGGAACAAAGAATTATTTTTAATAACTTTACTCTTATTATTTGCTGTATAAAATTGCTTTTCACATTTAATCATTTCAAATACGCCCGCCAATCTTAACCAATCCGGTTGTTGACGCGATGAATGTAGTGTAAAAGGAAATACGAGAGTTGCGAGCACCGTGGTTCAGAGCATTTTCGGAGTGAGTGAATGTCATTGAGCCGTTCAGCGTCACATTGGCTGCTTATTGAATTTAAGCATATTTTTAATAAGTTTGAACTGCTTTTTGATATTTCGAGCATTCGTGGAGAGTAAAGTGAATAAGAGAGAACACGACGCAAAGTGAATTAGGTTTATTCTTTCGAATTTTCAACGTCAAAATTTGATGCTTTCGAGGGATTAATGATAAAGATTTAACTGGACGCTTAGCTATCAATTTATTGTCACAGTGTCGTTTCAAACTGAAAACGTACCAACAATTTCAGCATTTCTGGATTCACTCCAATGATTGAAATCTTACAATTTAGTGCAGTATTGGACGCCGCGCCGTGTCCTTAGCCCTTCGTGCTCCAAATATATTGTCATGTCAATGTGCATTGTTTTTGCATATCAAAATTATGTCTCATACACCTCGCTATTCACAAAAAAACAAAAATTCTTTCAGAATTTATGTATTTTATATAAATTTCAGGTTTTATAGGTTTCACTTAATTTGATGATTTCCAATCTCTTATAAGAGAGAGACTGGAATAAGTAGGAAAAGGGCAACAAATATAGAAAATATAGGATAATCAAATCGACACCCTAAGATGATCAAGTCGACTGTCCGAAGAGATCAAGTTGATTATCTGAGCTGATCAAAACGACCCTCTACGATGAGCGAATCTACCCTTTATAATGATCAATTCTGCCTTCTGTGATGATCAATTCGATTCTCTATGACGTTCAAGTCGTCCGTCCGAGATGATCAAGCCGACACTCTAAGATAATCGATTTGTACCTCTTGTTTTAACCTTCTAGAGATAGTCACTTTAGCCATCTTCAAGGGCTGTCCTTTAGTTGAGCCTCCAAAATATAGTCCGTCTGCACATCTAGATGACTAAACTGACCTTCCATTTTTCTCCGTGCAAGTTTTGAGATCCTCTGAGTCAGAAAAAGCGATTTTTACGAAGGTGTCTGTCTGTATGTCTACCTGTATCATGTAAGCACGATATCTTTCGAAAGACTGATCAGATTGGATTGACCTTTGGCACACGATTTTACGGCATAAAAAGAAAGGACGAGTTCATTAACCAGCCATTTTTGACCAACGGTTCTGGTTTTATTCATCGAAAATGTTTTTTGACTAACCAAAAATTCCATTTTTCAAGAAAACTATACGAGATACAAAAAAATGTTGAGAAGCAAAATTATTCATCTAAAAAATATGAATAAATTTGGTTGAAACCATTTTTTTATAAGAAGCATATTTGTTGTTTTATTCGTGAAAAATATTATTAAAAATAGAATAATTTCACTTTGTCGTCAAACTATGCAAGATACGAAAAAAATAGAAAGATAAAAATTGTGTCTAGAAAAATGATCTACAGATATGTTGTTTATCATTTTTTTAATAGGATGCGTGGTTTTTTTAACCCAGCGTGATGGGGGTGGAAAAGTGTTACACGGACGTAGAGGTGGGTCATACAGACCCGCTTATTAGATATGAATTATACCAGCACTTTATTAATAAAAAAGGTAATATGCAGCTCCTGATACTGAGAAGAACGGCAACGACGCACGCATAGTAACGGAACTTCAAGCAAAATAAAATTGTGCCGGGTCTCACAGAAAAATGAGCCGGGTCTCAGAGACCCAACCTCCATGCCCGTCATATGGGAATTTTGAATTTGAAAAATTCATAGAAAACATTGTTATTTATGTATGCGATCGGAGCAGACGTGTATCTGTAATGGAGTCGAGATTTCTGCCCCGAACGCATATATAAATAACAATGTTTTCTATTAATTTTAGAAATAAAATTTTTTTCATGTGATGGGTAATTGTTAAATGGTTTATTTTCAAGATTTCTAAATTCAATCGAGGCTACACCAAAATAAAAAAACTAATATGCAGCTCCAGCTACTGAGAAGAACGGCAACGTCGCACGCATAGTAACCAAACTTCAAGCACAATAAAATGTGCCGGGTCTCACTCAAGGTACGAAAAAAATGAGTAGACAAAAGTTGCACACCAAAACAAGATCGACAAATCTGTTATAAATTAGTTTTTGATAGGACGCGTAGTTTTTATTTTAATCGTAAAAAAAAAAAAAAAAAAAAATTTTTTTTAAAGCGACACAAGCTACAATAAAATGTTAATTACAAAATTGTTCGCCTAAATTATATCTACAAATTTTCCTAAAACTATTTTTTGACAAGGCGCGCACTTTTTTAAATGATAAAAACAAGACAATGAAAATACGTCTGTTTCAATATCAATGCACATTATGAATTGTAATAATAATTATACATTTATTGAAATGATACATTTTTCAGGGTATCTGCGAATAAAGATTAATGCCAAATAAGGTACAAATAAATACATGTGAATCGAGCGAATTCACAATATCACAGTTGTCGATGGATATACCTTAAACTTTAAAAGGACTATACAAGTACAACGACCGAGCGCGTAGCGCGAGGTAAACACATTATGCAGCGCGAAGCGCGAGATTAAGGATATTATCGAGCGCGAACCGTGAGGTCTCACAGACGCGACTTTTGGGTTGAAATTAAACCACGTGGAAGGAGAAATAAATCGGACAATATTTAGAGGTAGTTCATCTTAAATTTGTCTGTTCTTACAAATTAATTTGACGATTAATTTTGACGATATTTTTACGAAACTTATCATTGACCATTATCATTTCTTCACATTTATAATTTTCAAACAGTAAATAAGAATATTCCATTTTTTGATGAAAATGTATCATTTCTAAGTTTAAAATTCTAACTATTTGGTAGAAAATTCGTCTTTTTCGGTAGAAAATTAAGCTTGTTTCTTTAAAATGCATCTTTTTGGTTGAGGATTATAAGGAGGTACATAAGGTGGACGCACCACTGAGAAACTCTAGCACGAGCGGTTATAGTGTTAAAATAATTTTTTTTTATAGCACTAGCCATAGTTGCTAACACACTACCCGCTCGTGTGGCTAGTGCTATAAAAAAAAATTATTTTAACACTATAACCGCTCGTGCCAGAGTTTCTCCGTGTAGGGGCGGACTGGAGGACGCCTGGGAAAGGGGGCATGGAAGTTTGAGACGAAGCTAAGGAAGAGAAAGGGAGGGGAGTTTGCGAAAAAGTGAAAGAGGTAGAAGAAAGGACAGGGGAGGCGATGGAATTAACTATATGAGAAGAAGAAAGAAGGGACTTCTTTAGTGCTAGAGATAGAGGAGAGGGACTGGAGTAAACTAAGGAGAATTGGGGAAAAGAAACCGGGAAAGACAATTGATAGAAAGATGGGTGATGAGTGAGGAATCAAAATAATTATAATCAATGTTATAAGATAAAAAAAAGAAAGGAGTACCAAAGTATTTAGAAAAAGGATAAGGAGAAAGAAGATCGATCAGAATAGCAAGATTTATATTGGGAAACGAGATAAAAGAAGGGCTGTTTTGAAAAAAGAAAGAGAACAGAATGCGCAGAATCTGTGAATGGGAAGAGGAAACATGGGAGCATGTGTGAGAAGGATGTAGGAGAAGAATGGAAGATAAAGGAAGCTGGCAAGGGAATCCGGTAAAGATTTTAGGGGATGATGGATTGGGTGTGCTACCGGAGCGAATGAGAAAAAACGAAAGAGTGAGTGTGTAAAAATTGCAAGCTTGAGGTGGAAGAGAAGTGAAAGAAAAAAGAAACGGAAGTCACTTACAAGCAGAAAGACTTGTAAGTAATGGTTATGTCATAGCATAAGTAGAAAAGTCTCGGATGCGCTCTCGCTTTCGATCGCTCGCTCACTCGTTCGCCAGTACGTACAAAATTCCGCTAATAAAATGAAGGATCTAGATATAAGAATGTATGTAAGTAGTTGTAAATAATAAGGATAAGATAATATAAAATATGTAGGTGGTAATACTTTAAGAGACGGAAGTCAAGTTAACAATTGAACTGGTTTGTTAAACAAATTTCCTTTTGGATTCAAAATTAATTTTCATGGTTGAAAATTCATCTTTTTAGGATAAGCATTCAACTATTCGGTTAAAAATTCAACTATTTTGTTGAAAGTCATTATTTTGTTTAAACTTCAACTATTTTGTTAACGTCATCTTTTTTGGTACAAAAGTAATCTTTCTGGATTAAAAATGAACTTTTTTGATAAAAATGCAACTTTTCGGGTTAAAAGATCTACTATTTTCTAAAAATTCGTCTTTTTGGCTTGAAAACTCAACTATTTGGTAAAAAATGCAACTGTTTTTGGTTGAATTTTAATTTTTGTTTTGTTTGAAAATTTGACCATTTGATTGAAAATGCATCATTGTAGGTTGAAAATTCAACTATTTTGTTAAACTAATCTTTTCTGGTCGAAAATTCAATTGGTTTTTTAAGAATTCGTCTTTTTGGATTGAAAATTCATCTCTTATGGTGGAAAAGTCATCTTTCTTGGTTGAAAATTAACCTTTTTTTTTGAAAGTTCAACAGTCTTCGAACAAATCTGTCTTTTTGTCTTGAAAATGTAACCCTTAACTTGTAAACGGGGGTCATTCATGTCTGAATGAAAACGAATTGCATAGGAATAATGGAAAGGGTACACGCAGAAAAAAGAAATGTTATATTTACTTATCAATAAATGTAACGTGTTTCTTGTAACCGTAACAGTAAAAACTGCTCTTAATGAGGGTGTGGAAATGTCAAAATCACTTAGCATTTCGTAAATGTCACAGTGAAGTTAAGGTGAATTAAAAGGTAATACATTAGTAAATTACACCTCTATTCCCTAGAATTAAATACTGTAAGATATGTGAAATTCACTGAACCGAGATTATAATAGTGGTGCAGTGAACATTGCAGAAGGATCGGTATATGTTACCGATACGATCCGCGCGGACCACCGGATGAATTCATGACGCCATCAGCAATGGATGGATTGCATTACCTTATGGCATCACGTAAAAAACATTTATTTTTGACATTTCTGTGACAGTCGTCACATTACTCCATATTCCCACTTAGCAATGAAGGGGTTTTATACTAAGTAACACTATTTTGGATGGCACATCTTATTCACAGTTCGCGTACAGTTGAGAGTTTATTGGAGCAAGACGTGTTTGTGTCCCGCGCCTGTCGCAGCTGACTTGTATGGATATGAGGTAAATGCGAGAACTTTTTTCTTGTGCGCGCGATGGCATGGACGCGTATTCAGAAGTCGTTACCGAGGTCACCACCTCAGTTACAAATGCATTTCGGGATTATTTTACAGATCGTAACTTGTTTAATAGTGTAGTGGTTAAGATAGTCGACTTGCGTGCTTAGGTTTACGCGTTCGAACCACCCCGTTGCGTGCGAAATTTCAATTGTATTATAAGCGTTGTGACCTTACAAATACCGATTAATTATAAGTATATAATTATATAATGTATATAATTATAATGTATATAATTATTATAATATTATTATAATATATCTATGAATTAACCGTGTATTGATTTATTAATTATTTTTTAGCAATATTTTTTTACAATTCATAGGGCCGTCTAAAGACTCTAAAGTCTAAACTATAGTCTATACCATTAACATAAGTTAGCTCTGCAGTGGGACTCCGATACCGTTTCGAAAGTCGAAAATCGAATGGACCTCGTTTTTTAACGTGTGGAGATAGAAAGAGAGGTTCGTTCGATTTTCAACTTCGAAACAGAATCGGAATCCCACTGCTGCTAATAATATCCGTCAAAGTGACATGATATTTCGTAATTGCAGCGTCGAGGAACAGTGCAGAATAGCGACTGGATCGGTAAAATCTACTGATCCGCGGGTCAGCACCACTTCAGAATTGGCACTGGTTAGCAGAAATGATAGTCATATTCAGTTGCCTATACTTATAACATTTACTGAACTGGCGTGTTGTCCATATACGTACTTGGAAGATCAGTAGATTTAACTTCTTTTTTCTGCGTGTAGGTAGGTATGGCATACCCTTCATGTTTTCAAATATGATAAAATTATAAAATGAAACGTAATCATATCTCTTTTGTTTTAAACAGATCTTAGATCAAGTGACAAAGCGCTTTTCCCTGTATCTACAGGTATTAATTAATTTTGTGAATGCACCAAGCAAGAAGATTTAAGAACAGATTTGCATAACATACTGGAAGGGCTCCGCATGTAAACTGGCCGATGTGTATAATGCGATGCCAAATTTGTTCTACTTGCAATACTATCTGTTACGACTATGTTTGCAGTTCTCATGTTGACCCAGGCCACCTGTAAATCTAGTGCGATTGTCCAGCGGGGCTGCATATTTATTCGTCCACATACGGTGCCTTCCCTGTTCATGGTCTCTCTCTTTTCCGAATAGTGTATATCATGCACGCGACCCTTTATCCAACTGCGCGTGTATCTTCGCATAACCACAGTGACGGTCGATACTGTCAGTGACATCACGTTCGGCTGCGTTTATTAAGCACCGTATTACCACTGTAAACACGTACCTAAATAACAGTTATTATAGTTAACAACCGATTACGGTTTGTACCCTTTCGCATTACTACTGATAGCGTTACAAGGAATTTATCATCAAGCCAAATGATAATTCTCATAAAAAGCATACCCGCAGATGAAACTCTAAATGAAAACAAGGTAACCACTAAAATCTAAGAAATGAAATCCAGGTCATTATTTTCAGGCGATTAAAATGTACCCAGAACATAGGATAGACTTATTTTGTCAAGATATTGTATCTGTCCTTATATTTCATAAACTATTATACCTCGATTTTAATCAAGCTTGGTGAACAAAGCTTTTTAAGGTCGCTGAATTAAAATAATATATATTCTAAATATTTTAAATGGCGGACACAATAAAAAAATTAATGATTCAATATTATAAATTCAAAACTAACTTTCTGATGGATTTGAATGTCTCTGAATTTAAATCTAACCTATAAATTCTATGATTAATTATTTTTATAAAAATTAGTCAAATCGCATCACTCTTATATAATGGCGATGATATATGCCTTAATACTCATAAATGGAACTATAATTAATATTTCAGAGATGCAATAAAAAATGTTTCGTTGCTTAAAAACTCTAATGATGGTGACAAATATAATTTAAAGATGTATCAAGATTATCTGAAAAAATTGATTTTCTCATTCCCTTAAGTAGTACTAAACGCACTGATGGAGTATTTAAGCACTTTTTGTCAATCGAATCTCCCTTCAGCCCCAAAGGAACCCATGAGAGGGGTCCACGTGTCCTCCGTATGTCACCAAGTTCGTCAAACAAAGCTGAGAACATCATATGCAGGTAGGATTATGCCGAGGACCCCTTTTTCGGTTTAGAAGGCGATGAGCCACCCTTCATTTCTGTTAAAGTTTTGTTCCTGTGGATTCGAACATGTATATTGAGGGGTAATACGGGTTAGTTACGCATGACATGGATGGGATGTACATGATGTTAAATGCACAAAAGTGTAACTGCATTGTCAAATAGAAAAATCCCCTCCGGGACGTCGATGGCACAATAATAGGACAGATTATAATCTTGTCTACCCCCTGGGCTCTCATCGGCCGCACCATCCTGTACTCGCCTCCGATACCCCATCCGATCTGAGTTCTGCCTGATAGGCCTATCGCATCCTACCCTATCTTGTCCTGCGGGTGATTTGTCCCGACGCTAGTATGAGTGACTAAATCTAGTCCAGCAAGGACATCGTAGATATTTTTATCGAATGCACGTAGTAAAGGATCAAACAGTAGTCGAAACTTTGGAAAATTACGTGAAATAGAGAAATTTCTTTTGAAAAAGAACACTCCAGGGTATTCGTAGCGACATATTGTGGCTTTAATTTTGCGGTGTAGAGTGTAGCGGCGCGGCATAGCAGTCCACTCGAAAATAAGCAGGGTCATTGTTAGCTCTAGAATTGTTCTTAGTCAGCGAAGCCAGAGAGCGCATAGCGCAGTCGAGCGACGTACTAGGCGTATGGGGTATATTTTCGCGAATGCGCATCCTACCGAAAGGAGTTGCTACGACGTACAGTAATGATGCTCGCCCTCTTGCAACCGCCTAACCACCTTCCTCTGAGTCAGGAGGAAGAGTGGAAAAACCATGTGAGGACGAAGAAAGTCTGCAAGAGCGGAAAAGAGAGAGAAAGCGGAGATTTTTACTGAAGAAGGTAAGCGAAAGAGAGGAATGAGCGAATAGCGCAGGGATGTAGACTGGAGAAGTGAAATTAGGGATGCCGGAGTTTCCAGCTCGCCGGAGCCAATTCAGACCCGGAATTTATCCTATCAATTTCTGCTTGGTGGAGTGGCAAAGAGCTTGGCAGCGTTCGTCGTTCGCTATATTAACGTTGCACACTGCCTCTGCTTCAACCAGCCAGTATGAGTACAATCCACGTTTATAATATGATATCTGGAGAGACCATTGTTGCTCACACCCTACACCAATAAAGTAGCAACCGTCCTTATTTGGGTGCACTTTAACCCCAATCACGCAATGATCATCATGCCACTACTGTGCAGGGGGAATTTTGTGGTGGTTTTCATCAAGAGAACAGCAATCTCATGAAAAATTCATTTAAAGTAATAACTGTCCAAAATTAAGTACCTTCATAGATATTGTGGGTACGACATTTTTCAGCAATTATTGCTTTTTAGCATTTTTACTGAAATCTCACAGGCACTGGGTCAAACACGAAACGGAATGAAGTAGTATTGGTAGTGGATACGATGCTGTAGAGTACCCGGTAAGAAGGCTGGCATTCAAAGGTATTAGAAATGTCAATACCTAGGAATGCGGTTTCTGTCCTTCTATTTAGAATCCTCGATTATGCAGCGACAATACTTAGAAATCCCTTTCAAAGCCGATCGGACCTGTCAAACGTAACGTGAAATAAGTTTAAAACACCATTTTCGTTTAACGCATTAGAAGGGGCTTTAAAAGCATAACATTTGCAATAAATTTTGACAACTTAAAATTACTAATACTGTGTTTTTAAATGCTTTTACCCGATCGATTTGGGGTATCCAAAAGACTTAAGAAAAATATTGTCGCCACTGGGTACAGAAAGGGACTCAGTTTAAGAGATAACTAATGCTGCTATGGTGATTTATAACGCGAGGACAAAAATGGAATCGAAAAGGTTCAATAATTGTCATGTCACTATTTAACAGGAAATTTTTGAATACTTTTCAATGCAGGCCTTCTTACCGGATTGTCAGAAGATAATGAGACAGGAATGTATGCAATAAAATATAAGATTTATCAGAATTGGAAAGGCGCGAAAATGTTTAGGCAAGTTGACTGCTCACATGGGGAGAAATGGATGTTCAATAGCAGATATTCAAAGCAACATCTCCTATCTCGTCAATGTCATTCGATGTCATTTCGTGTCGTATATGAACTTGTGGAAAAATCATGATTACTAATATTTTATTTACAAACATTAATAATAATGATGTAGATTGTTTTGATGATGTAAAATGACAGATGAAAGTGCTGTTCTTCTTCAAAAAATTCTTCGAGGTAAGAACCTCTGCGTAGCATATCTTTAATATCCACAGAAACTTACCGTTAAAATCTAGATGGATGTCCTACAGTTAAACATTAAATATTTCAATCTAAAACATCTAGATGTTAAAGGTAAATATCCATTTTTCTCTATGGCGAATATTAAGAGCCTGAGTAAGCTTTTTTTACACGTTCGAACTCGCAGAGCCAAAGTTTCGACCGCCGAACTCGGATATCATTGCTTCCCATGTAGAAACCGCCCCATTTGTCCCTATTCCAATTAAGGCAGTAGTCAGAATCTCACTAGAACAACTGGACCAGTAAGTTCTAATCAGGACCCTTTAAGGTACTGCTAAGATATTTTATTCCTCATGACTAGAAAAACTATGTGCGTCTAGATAGGCCTCAATCTTGTATTTGAGCTAGGCTTTAGTTGGTTCCTGATTTACATAAAAGAACCAAAAAATTCTAGTCAGGCACTGGTCGAGCATTAGTCCGCATACCACAGATAAACTTTCTGAAGATGGCGCTGCAGTATATACGATGCAGTGCCATCTTCAGAAGTTGGTATGCACTAAATTATGCTTAAGTAAACAGTCGAATGGCTGCCCCAACAACATGTGACAGCAAACTGAATTTTGTTTTCATCTGAAGCATCCGAGTGTTTAACACTTATAAACACGTGTTTTTAATAAAAATAACACCACCTAAATTTGTATTAAATAAAGTTCAAGTAGCAGTTTTAATAAATTATATTTATTATATGTACTGAATAGGGTTTGTGAATATAACAAAAAAAATTAGGTAATTTATTTTTTCAACTTTCATAATAACTTTACTTTGTTTAAAATAAAGATAAAATTGTTTTTAATGCGTGAAATATAAGGAAAACAGTTAAATTTGTGCTGTGTATGTGAAACCCAGGGAAAAATAATAAAAATAATCATTTGTCATAGTAGAGTGCAAATGTTCAATATTCAGATGTTGTATGATATAAATATATGCAAAAAACGGATTTTAATTAAAATAATATAAACCTCTGAAATCATTGATCTAAAATGGGTGTGTATTTAAATATTCTTATTCATTTTGTTGTTGACAAATCGTTTGTCACATATTTATATCATAGCTGAATGATGAACGTACGGAAAAACAGAGAGGGTCTAGACGGGCGTTTGGAGGGTATTCACGTAAGGACCTTGTTAGAAGTTCTAGGTAGAGCCTGGCTAAAACAGCGTTACAGAACTAGTCTGACTCTCCCTATTTTTCCCAATCAGCGCCCGATCAGAAACAGGGAAAACTAGCCGGGGCCCCAATGAAATACCGATCGCAATTTATACATGGGTTCCACTTCCCCATCCCCAAGGTGTCAATCACACTTCACACATAAATATAAAACACAGAGCAACGAAATGAGAGTTACAGGAATAATATTTCGTCGATCTATGTTTATTCGGAGAATATGTGGTCTCCACACGTGTATTCTACTCAGCTCTATATCTCTTGCTTCGAAAATAATTGAAAGTACGTATAGCTATGATTCTAGAGTTTGAAAAATTATACGGAAATAACTCAAGAAAAAAGAAACCATTGAATACAAGCGCCGTGAAACCAGTATTTTAAAATTGCAGATTTAAAAATATTTGAGTTCAAAGGCGTTACCGAGCATTTTAATTGGTCACCCCTTCAGAGAAAAAACTGGGGTTTCGGTAATGTTGTGGCTCAATGTAAAAGTTGGCATCCTTTATTTAATTTTTTGCAGTGCAATATCATTAAATCTGTATTATAACGTAAAAGGTGCATCATTAACTTGTAAAAGCTTCGAAGTGAGTCAAGGAAGAAAATAAGTTGTGTACAAAACATCTCTATTAGAACTATACTTTGGGTTACTTTGGAAAAATTTTCATTTTTAGTTTATTTTCAGTAAGAGATGTTCCTTTTTGATGCAGCCCCCTTTGAATCAAAAATCTAATCTAGTAGAAACCCTATTTTTTTGTGTGTTTGAATCTGTAACTAGCAACTAGTTTCCTCAAAATGTCAGTACCTCCATGTTAAACACTTCTACCTGGAGTTAGCAGTTTAAAATGTCTAAATTCTACAATTTCGTTTTGTGTTGATACCTAACGCCGCTGCGCGCACAAAACGAGATTGGAGAGTTTAGAGTCTAAACTCTCCAATCTCGTTTTGTACCCCAAATAGGATAGTTTAACATGGAAGTGCCGATTTAATGGCAGCTGTACCATTAAGACATACACACTTTTCACATTCGCTGAAAGAATGCTTTTGAATAAAAAGTAACAACGTTCGCGCTCATTCAAAATCACACCTTACTAGTTTAAATGAATATGTGGCCATCCATGAAGAAAGGGACCTAACTTTATTGTTTCATTGAATATTTATTTTAATCAATAGTGTCTATTTTTGAACGAGCGCCAAAGTGCGTACTTTTGATCCAATAGCATTTTTTCTGATTGTACCTTGAATGTCTTTTTGTTCAAACAGAATGTTTAGAACTTTGCGGTGGAATAGCACATAACAAAAAAATTTCCAGAACCCGACCCGACCCGAAAAAATCTTTTTAAAAATTTACTTAACTATTAGAACAAGAGACGTGAAAGTGATGGCTGTTCTTTTGTTTGAATTTTGAAATTGGATAACCTTAAATATAAATGACATTTTGCAATAGTAGTGACATTAATCTCCACATAATACTCAATTCACTACTAACAGGACGAGAATTAAATTACCCAATTTAAATCATATATAGATTGTTATATTTTACTTTTGGCTGCGGATATTCGTACGGCCGGCCATACACAATCTTGTAAAATGATTAGCGGAGCTGGAAAGTTGTCACGTGGTGTAAAAATTTCCCACCAATCATACCACTATATCTCGTACGGCCGGCTGTACGAATTGATACTTCAAGTTTTCATACAATTTCCGAAAAAAAGTTACAATTTTTAAACATAAAAAAAAGAATTAATTAATACAGTTATTTGCAGATTGAGAAAACTTCGGCAATTTATTGTTTCATTCATTTTAAGAAAGAATTAAGCGAAACAAGATAACAACTTTATTGTTCAAAATTTAAAATTTTATTAGAGACTAATTAACCGATTTCTAGAGGGAGAGATGCTGTATTAGTTAAAGAAAGAAAAGTTCAAGTTTTTACAAGAAATAAATTTTTTTGTCTTATTTTTATGTTTTTTTGCCTGTCTTGTATCAGTAGGTTATGTTTTTAACTCCAGAAACAATATGTTAAGGGTTGACGGGATGTTAACAATCTTTGTGTCTTATATTAACCTTAAAATTTCATTTTAAGCGCATAAAGAAGTTGACTTTCAACAAAGCCAGTAAATTGAAGACATATTATAATCATCGGCTGACTTTTTGCCGGCGAATGATTCTTTTGGTTACATTTGAAAGTCAACTGAGATTTTGTACTGAAATTCAGACTCTTGTATTACTGTGTAATTTTTTACTCTTTTATGCACACAAACTTTTTTTATATTTTTAATTATCGATGTTTGAGTTCTAACTTGAAAACAAATTTTGTTTTTATTTTCTAATAGGATAATTGTTATAAATTTTCCAAAATTTAAATCTTCAAATCCATATATAGAACAGAAGATATTATTCGATTGAACTAAAATTTGGAGGGCTTACTACTGTTGTGCAAATACAACTTTTACCCACTACATATTAGAATCCGCTACTCGTAAAAAGGAGGTTTCGGTTTGTAGGGAATATTTCTTTTGTGTACAGAAATTTTCCAAAAAAGTTAAAAACTAAGATAACCTTACAATATTTTGGGAGTTTTTACATTTTTTTATATTTATTTTACTAGTATAAATCAGACGGTTACGCTGCCGCACCACGCCGCCGGCCAACTTGCTTCAAAACCGCGGCACCGCCGATTCGAATTCGGCGCCGTCGGCGCGGCGGCGTATTGACGCACCGACGTAATCTTAGGTATATATTTACATGCATGATCCAACAAACTATGGTCTCGCCACGCGCATCTAAAAAAAAGTGAACCAATCAAATGGCCCGCAGGAATTCGTACGACGATCGACATTTTTAAAGGACGTCAAGCGGGAAGCTTAAAGCAGGTTCAACACTGCATGTGTTAATTGCAGAAAAAACACGAAACAGTCTTATAAATAATCGTATAAAGGTAAAATAAAAATCAGGAACATATGACTTATATGTATAA
>CAKNWW010323134.1:9271-26824 GCA_932074435.1 Andricus kollari | reverse complement strand
CTCACCAATGAATTTCTCGTTGAAATTTACTTCAGGAATTACATTGAACTCTTGGACAACTTTGTTAATTTCAGATAACCTTTAACTGACCTGGAACGTTACAATTCACCTATGACTTGGGTACGTACTTGAACGTAATATTTGTCGCTCTATCGATTGCAGATGTGAAAAAAGGGGGTTTCCATTAAAAAAAAAACAAATTTGACTTTCAAAAAGCCATGAAGTTGACCTTGATGGCTTTTTGAAGGTCAAATTTGTTTTTGTTTTCAATTTTGTTTTTTCGAAGTCAAAATGAAGGTCACCATTGAATTCCCCATTGAAAAATACTTCAGGAATTGCACTGATCTCTTGGAAAACTTTGTATATTTCAAATAACCTCTAATTGACCTTGAACGTTACAATTGACTTATGACTTGGGTACGTATCTGAATGTAGAATTTTCCGCTCTATCGATTGCAGATGTAAAAAAATGGGGTTTCTATTTGAAAAAACAAAGTTGACCTTCAAAAATCCATGAAGGTCAACTTCAAGGTCAAAATGAAGGTCACCAATAAATTCTCCGTTGAAATTTACTTCAAGAATGACCTTCACTTTTTTGAAAAATATTTTACCTGAGGAAATATCCAACTGTCCCGGGACTTTTTAGACACCCTGTATATGGAGCCAGAAAATGGAGTTGCTGCTTATAAGCGTAAACTGTGGGATGTGATCAAGAAAGATGCGCCAACACCAGTTGATCGTGAATGGTCAAAAAGAGATGATAAATCACGTGAAACAATCGGACTCTTCGTCGAGGATAATCAGTTACTTCACATGCACGGGCGACCAGTGCGTGTGAAGCTTGGTAAAAGCTCAAGGAACATCACCAAAAGGCGACGCTATCTAGTACAATATTTTTGCACAAAACGTTCTAGCCTGTTTACGATTTGGGAAGGACACGAAAGATCTATATGAGTTGGAGGTGGTTGTCAAAAAGACGTGTGCTGCAGTCAATACCGACCATTAAGATAATAATTGTCAGCATGTTCCGTACAGGCGTTTTGGGCATCGAGACCCAAAGGCACTTAAGGATTTGGTTGGGAAGTGGCTGGCTACGGGCATAACAATGAGCAACTGTCACAAGCGAGAGGTATGCGAGTGCTGTGTAAAGGGAAAGATGGCTAGACAAAATTTTCTAAAGGAAAGTGCAACAGAGACGCAGGCTACTCTCGACCTAATCCACACAGAGATTTGCGGTCGAATGCAAACAATAACTCCTGAAAGAAAAATGTACATCATGACAATTAAAGACGGCCAGTATACAACTGCATATTCGCCCCATTAGAATGGAGTGGCCGAACGAAAAAACGGATCACTGCTGTAAATTACGAGATGCATGTTGTTAGATGCTAACTTGGAGAAAAAGTACTGGGCAGAGGCCGTGAATACAGCACATTTTCTGAAAACTCGATTACCTACGAAGGCAACAGGAAGGACACCGTACGAGCTATGGCACAACAGAAAACCAGACGTCGGCTGTCTGCACGTATTTGAAAGAGTTGAAAGCATGTCGAATGATTAAAAAAGAACTGATTGGATAAAAATTAGTCGAGACGTCATCGTTCTCGATAAGTTGGATCATCAAGCTCCAAACGATTCAGGGTGTGCAAAAGTTGATCTTCTGCTCAAAACGAATGCCGAGGAATTCCACGATTTTAGTGAAGAAGTGGAAACATCTGCCGAGCCCAGCTCAGAATATAATGATCCTAATCAGGAAGACAATGCAGGGCCCTCTAGTGTCAGAAAATTTGAGAGAATAAACAAAGGTGCGCCAGCAGACAGGTACATGGGTATCTCAAAACTGACTACTGTCTTACATAAAGATCCAAGAAGTAGAAACGAGGCGCTCTCAAGTACTGATAAGTAACATTGTATAAGGGCAATGGATGAAGAAATCGATTCTTTATTGAAGAACGAGACATGGGATCTCGTGCCACAACCGTAGGACGCAAATATAGTCACTTGTAAATGGGTCTTCAAAACCATGCAGAACGCCGATGGAAGGGTTGGCAGGTACAAAACGAGACTCGTAGCACGGGGTTTCTCTCAAAAATATGGTACGATCTACGATGAAGTTTACGCACCTGTAGTGAGACAAACGACATTCAAGGTGCTGCTTACGTTTGCAGGTAAAAGGGAACTAGTTATTAAACATTTCGATGTCAAAACCGCTTTCCTCAATCGAGAATTGAGATAAATTATTTGCATAAGACAGCTAGGAGTATACGAGAAAGCAGAAGAGAAAGGACTATTTTTCAAACTGAAAAAGGGACTCTATGGACGCAAAATTTTGATATGAAAAGTTGAATAGTATTTTGAAAAAGTATGAATTTTTGTAAAGTCAAGTGGACCAGTGTCTCTATGTGAAGAAAATTCAAAAAGAAGAAATGTATATCATCGTTTACGTGGATGATGTTCTAATTGTTAAAAAAAATTGAAATCGATGAAGCTGCAAATTTTTGAAAACTAACTTCAACTTCTTCGATCTAGAAATTTTGAAAAGATATCTTGGCATCGAAATAAGAAAAAATGGATAAGGATTTTATTGCATCAAATAAGAAAAATACGTCGAGACTATTTTAAGTAGATTTGGATTAGAAGAAACAAAACCGTCCAGTATATCTTTGGATACGGGATATATTAAGAACAGGCAGAGTCAGCCGCCCATGGAGAACAATGAAAAATATCAACAGCTCTTTTCGGCCTTGTTATACATAGCAGTAAATACAAGACCGGATATAGCTGCTATTATAACAATACTAAGTTAATACAATAAGCAACCCAGCATGGCATACTGGACGGAGTTGAAAAGGATATGCCGATACCTGAAGGCGACCAGGGATTACGAGCTGGCACAAGGTCCCTCTAGCAAAGAAATGGGTTTAATTAGTTATGCAGACGCAGATTGGGCGGAGAACCGCAATGACAGAAAATCAAACAGTGGTTACCCCTTCAAGTTTTTAAATGCTGCGATCAGTTGGGGATGTCGTAAGCAGAGGTGTGTCGCTCTCTCATCAACAAAAGCTGAATACATCGCGCTAATGGAAGCATTCCAAGAAGATTTATGGATTCACAGATTGCTGGAGGATTTCACATGTAAAACAGAGACAACAGTTATGGATGAGAACAATCAAAGCTTTTTGAAGATGATATGTAATAAAAAGTTTAGCCATAGAACGGAGCACATAGAAAAAAATTTCATTTCGTTTATGGCAATAATGCAACAGTGTCGTTGAAAAAGGCTGTTGGAATACACTGACAATATGCAAACCTTGGCAAAAGCTAGCCTGCATCAGTTCATTTCAGATTGCTGTCAACTTTAAATTAACTTTAATGTTGTGCTTACGAAGATTTGAGAATAGTTAAAGATCGATTTATCAACATTAGTTCAAAATAACTGTTAATAATTATCACTATTTTGCATATTTTTATAAGATGTCCAGTAGCGCTTCATATTAATTTACCACCCAGCTGAAAATTCCTGTACAGGAACCTTTGCAGGAACCTGACAGGTTCCTTTGGAGCTTCCTGCATAGGTTCCTGTACAGGCACGTACGCAGGTTCCTGGTACACCTGTACCTGCCGCAGATCCTGCAAGAGAACTTTCGCACGTTCCTGTCGAGGAATCTGGGTATTCAAATACATACCTGTATATGTTCCTATATTATCGTGTATGTTTCTGCAATAAATTCCCTAGGGAGGATCCCGTACACGTTCCTGTGCAAGCGGGACACGTTTGGAAAAGATATCTATGAAGGATCCTGTACAGGCTCCTGAGCAGGTGGGACATTCGCAAAAATATCTCTGAAGGATCTTGTGCTACTTCTGTGGCGCATGAATATTCCTGTGCAGGTACCCGTAAAGGATCCTGTGTACTTTTTCCAAAGCATAATGACACTTAGGAACCATTAAAGGGTCCTTCACAGGTTACGTTGCTGCTGCGTACAACACATAATCATGTACAGGATCCTGTGGAGGATCCCTTACTGGTTCCTGTGTAGTTCTTCCCAATTTTCCCCTCTGTGCTTAATTTTTATAAAAAGAACACCCCGTGCAGTAGTTTGCATGTCAACTAAGAAAAATAATTGTTTTAATAAAAGATTTATTTTTTGGATATACGATCAAAGAAACCTTTGTATCATTCAACAACAACAACAAAAAAAGATATATATAAAATTAAAAAAAAAAGATTAAGCAACCACCGCAGGGTCCCACTGGGAGCAACTGCCGTCTCAAAAATGACATTGGCTTTCAGTAAACCCGCGATAAATCCATTTCGCAAGTGCCTTGGAATATTTTTGGCTCGTGAGTATGGCTCTAAGGTTACGAAGCAATTTTCCGCGGAGTACCGATCACAAGGACAATTACTTTAACCGGATATTTTTGGGTTTCTCGAAGTCTTGGAGAACAATGTCAGGCCTCGAGTGAGCAATAGAGCCTGCTGTCCGAAAATCGCAGTTCCAGAAAATTTGGCACTTCTCGTTTTGGAAAATTGACTCTATCTCCCTTGGAGCGTTCGGCAGGGCAGGGTCGCGGCCAACATCGCGAGAGCGACAAAGATGGTGATAAAGCACTCTAAGGGCCGCATTATGTCTGTAGATATACATTGTTCCCGCATGGATCGAACACGCAGATAGTATGTGTTCTAGGTACTCTGCGTGTGCATGACACGCTCTGCACCTATCGCTGGGAAGTTCTTTACATAAAATGCGGTCAAAGTGTACTAAGGTGGAAATGACAATGTCCTGGCATGGGAAAATGAAACCATCTGTACCTGAATGAAGCCCTGATGATCTGTGAAAAGCAAAAGTTTGCTCCTTCGAAAACGACTGCTTTTCTACATTCCTGTGAAAATTTACGTGCATTTTCTTGTCGACTAGCTCTTGATTCAGCTGCCTCAGTCTCAGCTGCCTGCTCCGTCGCTTTGTAAAGGAACGCGCCTTTGCCAATCATCTCGTGAATCCTGACCATTTTTAGGAGAGGATCTTTTCCATTTGCAACGATCTAAGCTGTACTTAGAACAATTCGGTTATGAAGATATTGGAGATTCAGAAGTCCGCTACCACCTTGACGGCGTGAGATGTATAATCGCGGAACAGACGAATTGATATTCAAGCCTTTACGCATATGCATGATATTACGTGTGGTGATATCAAGAGCAGTAAGCTCGTTCTTCGTCCAGTGAATCAACCCAAACGAGTACAGTAGAACGGGGACGGCAAACATGTTAATCGCAGATACCTGGTTCAACGCCGACAGATTTGAAGACCAATTCTGCCGAAGAAGATGCTTGTATCTACTTCAAAGAGACTGTTGAACTGATGTTAAGTCCTGAATAAGGCTTTAAGGCAGGCCCAGGTATGTGTACTTCTCACCAGTGTTAAGATGTCTAATAAAACTTATATACACAAACTCGGCGTCCGTGGGAACGCCAACAACCTTTCCTTTCTTCAGATGAATTTTGTCACATTTATCCAATCCAAAGTCCATCCCAATCTCTCCTGTGTACATCTTGACGATATTTTATAGCAGTTTGAAGTTTTCTTTTACCAGAGGCACTGCAAAGGTATCCAGGAGAATTTCGTAGTGCGAGAGGTAGAGGCATAAGTGTGATGCAAAAAACAAAGGGCTCATGGTATCGTCCTGAAAGACGCCTCTCTGGAAGGTGACGTTGTTTGTTTTCGCACGATAATTTCCAGATGAGATAGTAAATCTAGTTTTCCGAAGGGGCAGTAATCTCTCTATGCATCTCACTATGTGTGGATGAACGTTCAAGCTTTCCAAAAGACAGATGATAGGCCTATGAGAGATTGAATCGAAAGCTTTCCGGTAATCAATGCAGGCCATGGAGAGGACGCGCTGATGGGCTGCTGCGTCTTTTCAGACGTACCTGTTAATTGGGAGGTTCTCTCGGCAGCCTGCTACACCTTTTTTCGAACCCCGTTGTTCGTACATCTGTTTCAACACAGGCTCAATACTTCGGACAATGCTATCGTTAAGGATGTCTGTAAATATCTTATACAGCGTGTTTATATACATATTAGGGGTGTGCAAAACTATGCGGGTCGCATTCAACCCGACAACCCGCATTCCACCCGCGAAACCCGCAAGTAAGCAATAAATTCACAATCATCTTAAGAACCTGAAAAGCTTCGTAAACATAAGATTGACCGAACTAAACCTAACAAAATTTGAAAATTTCATAGGCATTTAGAGATTCAGGCATTCAGCCGACAGAAAAATTTGTGACGAAATCTATACCTGGCGTCCAAGTGCCTGATTTATTTAGGCAATTAAAGGAAACCAACTATAGAGTATTAAAATACATTAAATGGCTATGAAACATTTTTATTTTCATATTCATCTAATTAATGAAACATGCTTTGAAAAAATAATAAGAATAATGATTGTATATCATATATTTAAAAAGCCCTTTAATTTAAGTTCATGTTTTTACAGGTTTCGACGGTAAATATTTATCGATTTTTTAATTTGCCTTATTATAATTATATTAACCCTCCATCGGCAAGACTGGTCTTTTAGGGACATTTACCTTTTTGTATTTTTAATGTCTAATAAGTATGAAGGAGCCGAGGGGTTTCCCCACCCCCGATACAAAATTGAAAGGGTCCAAGTGTGGTGTTGACTGATAGACGTCAGGGTCAGTCAGTGTGTATGTGATTAGTAACTAGTACAGAGCGTCAGTGAAATCCACCTTGCCGACGGAGGGTCAATAATATTACTAATGACCAATAATAAAGAAAAACTTCATTAATTAAATAATTATTCAATTAGAAATTCTTTATATTAGGTAAATAATTAAATTATTAATTTATCATTCATTTAATAATAATTATGAGTGTAATAATTATGTTTGCATAATTATGTTCCCTCATATTTGTTTTCATTATCATTATTTACTGAATCTTCAATACTTTATGCATTATTATTGTTTACTATTATGTAATTTGACTTAGCAGTGAAATTTCTTGTAATTCAATATAATTTAGATGTTATTCATACCAATTAAATTCTGTAAATTTAGGAATTTACCCTTTTCCGTGACCGAATTGCAAAATAAAAATACAATGTTCTCTTCTTTTTATTTAGTTTATACGTAGTTCTTTCTTTTTGAAATGTTTCGTTATATAAGAATAACAAGAGATTATCTATTTTAAATTAAAGGAGAATTGTTTATTTTTCAGTAAATTTTAATTTTTTAATAAATGTCTAAATTATCCCTTTAACAGGCACCAAATGAACTCTGTACACACTTTTTTGGTAGAATTTATTCAATTTTACTATTTCAAATTGTAACTTGTGCAAGGACATTAAATTAAAGTCTAAACTAAACTAAAGAAAAAATCCTAAAACAAAAACTAAAAACTGAAGCTAAACTAAATTCTACAAAAAATGTGTTCAGAGTTCAAATGATGCATTTTAAATGGTGAATCTATCCATTAACTTCTTTCCGTGACCCAAACGCAACATAAAAATAAAATTTTTATCTTCGAAACCTATGTAAACATGAACTTAAATTAAAAGGATTCTCAAATATATGACATAAAAACATTATTCTTATTATTGTAACGGGTCCAAATAAAAATTTCAATGTTGTATAAATAATGTCAATTCGCCGTAACGAATTGAAGCACTTTATTGATTACGTATGATATGGTGATATACATATCTGTCAAGCGGATGAACGAGACTGTCGTGCAGTGCCTATGCACTGCCTCCCATAACCCTCGTTAACCTGAATAGTGGAGGGAATAACGCCTTTGTTACAGCCTCTGTTAGACCCCACGATTTAGACTGTTTTTAGTCCTCTAAAAATTCTATTTTCTCCTGATTCTCACAGGCCTAGTTTCTACTACAAAATTTGTATCATTAGTTTCTATTCCAAAATTCGCATTATTGAATTCCGTTACACAATTGGCACGATTAGTTTCCATTACAAAATTCGCATTATCGGTGCCTCGTTCCAACATAGGGTTGGCATTTTTGGTGCTAAAATGCTGCTTAGTGGCCCTATTACCAAAACTACAATCATTATAGCAATTTCCGAAACAATGTTTTAATATGTCGATCGTTCCATGTATACATTTCATTCTATATGATACATATAGTAATACAAGGGCCATAGATGCGTAACCTATGTACTGAAGCGAAGTCATAGCTTTTTCGGTCCAAGTTTTAATTCTTTGCCGGCTGTGTATATCATCCAGGAGGCTACTGCTTTCATCGAGACTGATTCTAGCGCTTCGTAATTCATTTATGTCAAGAATACTGGGAAGTTTAACTAACTTATCATTTAACAAGTGAATTTATTTATCTCTAAAATCATTACGTAGTTTATTTTTATGTCATAACTCCTGGCGATATTTCTGCTTGAATTTAAAGGTAGTCTGATATTTTCTGTCATTAATTTACATTTATCTCTTGTTATCAAGAAAGTTCCAATTAGTTTCCTATTATATATGTCATTTTCGAAAATAAACTCGATAGAGGTGTTTGTTACTAATATCATAATGTAACCGTTGTTTGTTTTAATGAAGCTTTCTTTATGAGCAAAAAAGGTGAAGTGACGTAATGTTTTTGCATATTTTTAACTAAGTCCGAATCGCAGTTGTCTGTGGCGTAAAGTGAAAAGTCAGGTTGCTGTCTTTGACAAATTGTATATTCGTCAATCCATTTACATTTATCTGGGTCGCCTTTGTCAATCGAAAAAAAGCTACCTTGGTTAACGAATAAGAACTCATGTTCAGGGATAATGCTAACATATGCGGTATCTAGCTTTGCAGGTATGGGGATTATTCTAAGGATTTTCATTTCCTCTTTGTTTATAACAGGGATCCTAATAATATAGTTCGTTAGTTTTAGGACGGGCGAGGAGCCCATGGAGAGCTCCTCTGGCGCTCAAGCTATGAAGCCTATTCTGCCACACCCTTACTTAATCGCTCTCAGCAATTGACCCCAGACCTCCTGACGAAGCCTAATATATGTCGACTACTGATCGCGTTGTAATTTCCTATGGTCCCATAAAATGGGCCCCGAGGGTCTGTTGCCTGATCCCAGCTAATGCCGGGCACTGGCATAGTACATGCAGGGATATTTCATCATCCCTGCCGCATCTCCTGCACTCTGTCGTGAGGTTATACTCCATTTTGTGCATATGATAGTTCAAGTGGTTGTGCCCAGTTAGGATCTATACCACTGTCCTTATGTCTTTCTTGGGTAAACCCAGGATTACCCCGGCTCTGTCCATCCTATGGGTATAACCCAGGATGGATTTCGCCTGACGGCAACCCTGGATCTGCTCCCAGTATTCCCGGTGTTTTGTTCGGATCCAGCTTTTGATGGCCAAATCGATACAGCAAGACGCTATTCCCAGTACCGGTTCTGGTCCTATGTATTCACTTGCTGCGCCGCGTTTTGCCAACTGGTCCGCCCTTTCATTGCCCTTGATCCCTGTGTGACCAGGGACCCATATGAGAGCCACATTGTTTCTTTCTGCAAGTTGGTTTAATGCCTTTTTGCATTCCCAAACCAGTTCTGATGTTATGTCTGGTTTCCCTATTGCAGTTAGTGTCGCTTGGCTGTCGGAACAGATAGTAATCTGCCTGCCAGTAGCGTTTGCTTCTATTAGCGTTTCAGCAGAGCGAAGGACGGCCAGGACCTCCGCCTGAAAGACAGTAGCATGTCGACCAAGTGGTATCCCTATCCCTTTCCCTCTCTTGCTGCCATAAATTCCTACTCCTGCCCCTGCCTCACCCCTGGATCCGTCTGTATACCAGATTTCCCCTTGGAGAAGCGGGTTACCATTTGCTTTCCACAGATCCCTGCTTGGGATACAGACGCGGAAAGCTTTGGCAAAGTTGAAGTGTTTTGTTATTTTATCTTGCCTCATCTGTAGAATTGGCAATGCACTGATATCATTCGGAAGCCTAGTGTGCCTAGTCCCCCGAGTCCATCTATTTGCTCTTACCAGGCGGCCCATCGCGTGTGCCGCTCTAGCGGTTATCGCAACATGTAGGGGCCTTCCTCCTCTTGGTCGGTTCGGATTCGTTGAAAACCCGGGAAGTGAACTCCCATCAGGTGATTCAGCGTTACTTCTTCGTCTTCGGCAAACTCACCATTATCGAGCCTTATGAGCCCGAGGAGAGCTTCCGGATTTCTCGCCAGGATCTTGTGCAGCTTCGCTGTTTCTGGAATGTTTTTCGATTCCTCGCAGAAGCCCCTCCAATCTTCCCGCTTATACTTTCTTATATTTTTATTGTATTCAGACTGGGCCGTCTTATAGATGTCTTATAGACTTAATTGTGCTTGTAGGGCAATTGTTCTCATATGATGTAGTCAGAGCCCTTCGCAGAAAATCTGCGGCATGCTCTAACTCATCAATGGTACCATAGCTTGTGGGAAATTCCGCAAGCCTCCCTTTGAGTTCCTCTTTATATGAGTCCCAAAGTGTATTTCTGGGGTTTCTGATCTTCGAAACCACCGGATTTCCTAGGGTTAATCGAAACACGATATATTTGTGGTCCGAGAGAGACTCCTCATCGGAGACTCTCCAGTCCACTAGCCTGCTCCTCAGTGCACCCGGACATAGAGTCAAATCGAGAACCTCACTCCTGTTTTTAGTCTGGAATGTGGGAGCATCACCCCGATTCAGAATCTGCGGCTCTGTGCCTGCTATATATTCAATGAAATCTCTTCCTCTGTCGTTGATATTTGTACTTCCCCACACCGTGTGGTGAGAGTTTGCATCACATCCCAACACCGGAGGGATTTTATTCTCCTGACAGTGCCGAATTAGAGCCTCCACCTCTCTAGGAGGCGGAGGTCCTCCGGCATCGGCGGGGAAATAAGCCGAGGCGATAAACACATCTAGCCTTTCTCCGATACTGCCCCTGAGTCTCGGCTTAATAACGTTGAGATCTCTAGAGCATAATTTGGGCACCAAGATGTCCCTTATATATAAAGCCACATCCTGACAAGCCACTAATCCTTTCCCTGAATAACCAGGGTTCTTGGATTAGGGCAATTCCTGCCTGAACCACTGACAAGCGCCTGGGCAGAACCGCCGAGGCGCCTTTGCTGTGGTGCAGATTAATCTGCATCATGAGGTTTCCCGTTTCAGCCATTAAAAGGCTAATTCAGGGCCCCTAGATTGGGTAGGTAATCCAGAGCGGCAAAGTCTTCAGACGTTCGCCCCGCTCGTGGTGGATTGCCCCCTGAGGTGCCTTCCACCACTGGCGGTGGGTTAGAGGAGGGACCCGGGACGGGCCCCTCATTGTTTTTGTTTTGTTTTCGTGTTTCATTTAATTGTCCCACGAGAAGCGGGAAATAAGAAAAACCCCCTGCAGAGCCCCGCTTGCAGGGGGCGGGTCTACATACTATGGGATTCGACATGGTGTCCTAAAGTCCCCGTAAAGGCACCTCCTTTGAGACCCCGGCCTGTCCGCCTCTATTGAGGGGGGCAGGCCGGGATGTTCAAGGATTTGTTAACCCTGGTACCATTCAGCCCTTGACACGGCGATCACATCGTAGCTTGGGAGCATAAGAACTCGCGCCCTCGATATTCCAGGAGGCTTCCCCATTACCCCTTGGAATGCTCGCTCCTTAGTTTAAGTCCCACTGACCAGAGTCCGTCAGTTCACCGGAGTAGCTACACCTCGCGATGCAGCCTCTCTGGTTCACCTTTCCAGATCTATAGCCCTATGAGACCCATAAGCCCTCCCACCAACTACAAGGTCCCGTGATCCCTAGGGAGAGATCCTAATAATATACACAAGTTGATTCTTGATGCTGGCAGTTTTGATAGTGGAAGTGTCCATGATGTGCTGGATGTTTTCTTCGGTCTTATCAGCATGGTATCGCATTTTATACGTAACTTCGAATTCAATAAGTGTTTCTTTCAACATCTTAGGGGTTAAAATTTGTGGATGTACAATACCATGTTTTCCAAAATTTATGGCATTTATTGCTGTATCAAGATCTTTATTTAATTCGTCGATCAGAATTCCTATTATTATTGATTTGCTTTGAATTTTTAGTGACCGAGTGTTATTGTTTGTTTTTTCTCTAATTTGATTCAGAAATTCACTTTCACGTGGCTAAATTTTGATTTGTGTTTTCATAGCCTTGAGAAGAAAAATGAAGCAGCAGATTAATAATTTAGTTTCATTCTTCAGGGTCTGTGCTGTAATTTTCTTGTCATTTAATATTTGCTCAAATTGTTTATTTATAAACTGCAGGTCACTATCGTCTAATGTTCCAAATAGTGCTTTTGACGCGTCTCCTACAAAGTTAAACAGTCCGCGTTTGTAACGACGTTTTTCCAGGACATTATGCATTAATATTTCTTTTGTTTTTAACCTATTGAAGCGGGAAGTGAAAGTTTTAATTTCAAAATCTTCGGGACCGCTGCCAAAAGTAGAATCAAGGTGCCCATCCTAGAAGTAAGGCATTAACTGGTTAGCGTGGATACGGCTTCTTTTGTCATTTAGTAGAATTACAGAATTATTATTGTCTAACTTTTCTGTGATTACAGCTGGCCCTACCCAATTAGGGGAGAGTTTATTTTGTTTTTGGTGATTTATGAGTTTAACCCAATCTCCTGGTTCGTATAAAGGTTGAGGTAAAACAATTTTTAAGTTTTGAATTTGCTTGTATTTTTCTTTTTGAATCTGCAATCTCTCTCGAGCTTTTCTCAAATAATTTTTGTGTCTGTTTTTCCACATCTCGATCAATTCAGAATACTTTAAGCTTGGTGGAGTGGCCAGAGATGAAGGTAAATTAGCTTCTCTGCTCAGTCTTATATATTTCGTTAATATATTTTGGATTCTCAAGATATATTCATGTCCTTTAGTGGTCTTAGATAGGGGCCGAAGATATCCATAGATATCTTCTCATTTGGTTGAGTAGGAGTGTCTGGGAAGATTGCTTCAGCTCGTCTCGTAATTCTGACGGTTTTCTGCAGTTGACATGCTGGACCTTTTTAAACATAGTCAATAGCTTCGTTTAGCATGCCTCTCCATTCCTCTAGTGTCCTCGCTCTTTCGATGGTTTTATTTTCGTCATAATGCTGTGCCATAACGGATTCGTGGGATTCTTTGATGATGTCCATTTTTTCGTGCCTAGTTAATTCACTCTGTGGTTCGTAGCAATAACGGAAATCGTTGCTGGAGTATTTAAAACCCAGAAAGTTAAGCATTTCTTCTATTTGAATTTTTTCTATAGGTGTGCTTGTCGAGTCATTGAAATGTAATCGAAAAATACTTAATTGTCATCTTAACATGTTACGCAAGAAATGATTTCTTGCGTAACTTCTTCCACAGCTTTCCTCCTGCATTAGGTTTCCGAGTAGCTCTTGATGTTGTTTTCTTTGTTTTCCATCTGAAGTATTCCTCCACTAATTCCTTATCCCATTCAGGGATAAGTCCAATTTCAGGTAGTGGATTGATTCCTTCTTCTTCGAATGATGTTACACGCATTCTTCGAGCGGGTAACTTCATTCTATTTGTATCTCCTCTACGCGGCGCTGCATCTAGGTCTCTTTCATTATGGTTGTTTTTGGATTCGATTTCGGGTAATGCTTCTTCTACGGTTTCAATTTCTTCATCTCAATCTTCTTCATTGTGTCCTGATGAATTTTCTAAGAAATACAAATCTTGGATTGGAAAAAGTCTTTATAGACAATCAGCGGCCTTATTTTCCTTTCCTTTCACATACTGGACTATATATTTATACTCTTCAAGCCTCAATCGCCATCTCAGAAGTTTTGACGAAGGGTCCTTGACATTGTGGAGTCATTTCAATGATTTATGGTCGGTCTGATTTATAAATTTCCTTCCTAATAATTATTGTCGCAGTCTTTTCGTAGCCCATACTATAGCTAATAACTCCTTTTATGATGTCGTATAATTTTGCTCGGTTTTATTAAGTGTTCTGGATATAAAACAGCAACGGTGACCTTTTTGGCTGAGCACTGCCCCGATGCCAACATTTGATGCATCTGTTGTTAAGATGAAAGTATCTTTGAAGATAGGGTATTGAAGCACGGGTGCTGAGCATAATGATTCTTTAAGAATGTAAAAGGCTTTCTGACAGTTTGATGTCCAATCGAAAATAATATTCTTCTGGATTAAGTTTGTAAGTGGTTTGGCAAGAGTAGAGAAATTTTTTATAAACTTCCTGCAAGGCCTAAAAAGGATTGTAATTCTTTAACGTTACTAGGTTTTCTGAAATTTTTAACGGCTTCGATTTTCGCGGGATTAGGTTTTACACCGTCTTTAGTAATAAGGTGTCCTAAGTACTCAAGTTCTGGTCTCAAATACTCACACTTGTCTGGTTCTAACTTTAATCCTGATTCTTTTAATCTTTGAAAAATGTTAATAAGGTTTCTATTATGTTCTTCTATGGTGTCTCCAAAGACGACTATATCGTCCATATAGATGAAGTATTGTTTGCCTGCGAGTCCTCGAAATGCACTGTCCATCATGCGTTGAAATGACGCCGGTGCATTTTTTAATCTAAATGGCATTCTGTTGGATTCGATGTGAACTTGGACTGTAGAGAAAGCTGTATATTTTTTGGATTCTTCAGCTATCAGTATTTGGTGAAAATCTGAACTTAGGTCGAAGGCTGAGAAAACTTTCGACTTTCCTAGGTGATCCAGAATGTCATCGATGGCGGGTAATGGATATGCATCCTGATCAGTATCTTCGTTTATCTTGCGATAATCGACTACCATAATTAATTTATCGTTCTTTTTAGGAACCACCCAAATTGGTGAGTAGAAAGGTGAATTTGAGTTTCTTATTATCTGTTGTTCCAAAAGATTCAGTACGTGCGCTTTAACGAGTTTCTATGAGCTTCAGGATGTTTGTAGGATCTGATGTTAACTGTTTTTCCTGATTTTAATGTTATCGCGTATTCAGTGAGGGTTGTGCAAGGTAAAGGGTCTCATTCTATGTCAAAACGGTGTAGTATTTGGTAACAATTTTCCAAATAAATTCTCGGATGGAGTATTCGACGTGATCTAGGCTTGTATTTTCTTTTAATTTTCTAATTCTCTCTAGGTTGAAGGGTACTCCTTCCATACTTTTAGAATGAATTACATCGCGCGATTACTGTTAGCAACAATGTCAAAAGATATTTTCTCTGGTAATCTTACCAGTTCATTTTTACAATTAAAATGAGGAAGTTTGATTTGATTATTTTTGCATCTGTATAGTCCATCCGAAATATTTTCTTGGTTTTCTATCCACCCATCTTTATCTGTTTCTTCTGTCATGATATAGCAGATTCTCATAAGATTTTTCTCAATGAAATATCCATCGTCGTGTAACAGCATCTTTTTACCATCTAAATATAACCATTTATCTGTTAAATAGTACTTTTTATATTTTTTTTAAAAAAGGCAGTCCAAATATTCCTTCTTTAGGAAGAGGGAAGTTGGTAGGAACAATGTGGAGTAAATGTATTTTCCACAAATATTCAATGTGTGTTGCTAGGTGTCTTTGGTGTTTATCATTGCCTATGTTGAAATTTTTTGTCATTCTAAATGGTTTGCATTGGATTACGACGTAGTCTTCCTTTATCATATAGATAGATGAGCCAAAGTCTACTAAAAGTCTGTATTCTCGTCCGTTTCGCTTTTCGGCAACTGATTGTAATCGTCCATGAACGTTAGAGACTCTGCTTTTTCTAAATTTGCTTCTTTTTGTTGCATTTCCTCCATCGGGAATTTCTGATTGTTTAAAAATTCCTCGTGTCCCTCGCTGGTGCATTATACTTGAGGTGGCCTTGCTGTGTTCATATCCTGACGAAAATTTTGGGTTTTCGTATAGCATTGATTTGCTAAGTGTCCTAGGTGGCCACATGTCCTTTGCTGGAGAGAGATATTCCTCGCCGGTTGTATTGTTATCTGATGTTCTGACACTAACAAGAGGTGCAGGTATCCGTTCTCCCGTTGGATTGGTTTGATTGGTGCCGCGTGGAGCTCGCCATCTCGTCATCCGTTGCGAACGCATTTGTCGCTCGAGCTAACGCTTTTATCTCATTTCTTCGCATACTGTTTTCTTGATTAGGAATTCGCAGATTATTTTTAATTATCCCTTGTCCTATTTCCAATTCATTTAATTTTCGCAGGATTTGTTGAAGTGGATCTATTTCCTTATTGTTGAGGTTTTCCATGGAATTTCGTTGAGATGGATTTAGAGAATTGATTGGTGAAACCATAGCAGTTAGGAAAGGATTATTGACCAAAAATATAACCTCGTCTGAATCTGTTTCGTCAGTGTCGTCAGTTGTTGACGTGATTTCCTGCTGTATTTCCCTATATTCGAGAAACGCCAAAATTGTCGTAACCTTTTAGTCCTCAAACACGACAATTAATGAGACTTATTCTGTAAGAGTAGTTTTTACAGGAATCATATCTTACATCTAAGTTGCTTACTTTTATTGTCGCTGTTCTCGGCAGGATGATGTCTGTAGATGTAGCTGTACAAGATGATGTCCGTGGATGTAGCTGTGCAAGATGATGTCCGCGGACGTAGCGCTGCGTGGTGCGATGATCACTGATTGGCAGAAGTGGTTTCCTTTTCTGAGGTTTACCGCCGAATTGCGTACGCTAGGCTTTTATCGTCTCGACCAACGTTCCCAAATTTTTAATTGCAGGTTTTCGTGTTACTTCTGGTTTACGTAGAATAGAGTTGACTTAGTGTTAGTTCAACTGCTAATTTTACCAAAAGAACTTACTAACCATTTATCGAATTGATATCCGTAGATACAATCCGGAGTTCGTATTTTTACTTTTTCCGGATTCCCGGTTCGTCCAAGATAGGGCAGTTTGATTTTTGTTAACTTCCGTAGAAACTTGATCGTTTGCCGCTATCCTGGCAGGATCGCCAGGAAATGTAACGGGTCCGAATACAAATTTCAATTTTGTATGAACAATGTCAACTCGCCGTAACGAATTGAAGTACTTTATTAATTACGAATGATATGATAATGTACATATGTCAAGCGGATGATCGGAACTGTCGTTCAGTGCCTATGCACTGCCTTCCATAACCCTTGTTAACCTGAAAAGTGGAGGGGATAATGCCTTTGTTACAGCCTCCTTTGCATTATTTTGTAAAAGTATATTTCATTAATTGATGAACATGAAAATAAAAATAAAATTTTAAATATCCATTTGATGTGTTTTAATAGTCTATGGTTGGTGTCCTTTCATTGCCTAAACCGTGTCAGACTTTCAGAAAAATAGCTGAGTATTCTTCTGCATGCCTAAATAAACCAGACACTTGGACACCAGGTATAGAGTTCGTCCCAAATTCTTATGAACGCCGGCAGTCGGCCGAAAGCCTGAATCCTTTCAATTCCTACGACATGTATATACTATTTTCTTTAATTGATATAATTTATTCTGCCCATGAATAAAGGAATAAATGGGAAAAGTTCCTCGACTTTTCTTGAAGGTAAACAAATTATCGTAAAGTTACCGAT
>CAKNWW010323120.1:0-22922 GCA_932074435.1 Andricus kollari | reverse complement strand
GCCTCTTTGGTTCCTTTTTTTTCTGCGGATTTCCGAAAATTGAAAGTTCTTGTTCTTTCTTAGGTCCTGTGCTCTCTTATCTCTGCTGTGCCTGTTATTTTCCTTGTTGATTGCTTGGCCTCCATATATTTTAAGAATTTCTCCATCTCTCTTAATATTCATCTCCCCTTCATCCACCCTTGCTTCCCTGATCCTTAATTTTTGTTTTAGATTTGCAATTTCTTGCAGCCATTCTATCTCTCTCTCTTTTGCCGCTTATATCACTGCCTCCCTTTCCTCTCTCTCTACTATCATTCTCTGAATCTCATTTGACTGTTCCTCACACTTATTTATCACTTCCAAAATATCCACTTTTCCCTTACTTTCCCACCAGGTATTTATTGATTTTTAAATGACCGATTCTAGAGGTCCTAAATCGAATCCTCCAGTTGTAGTAACATTATCGTTGCACTCTTTGTTTAACCTCGCAATATCATTTTCGGGAGAGCTTATTTCGCCACCGCCATTGCGTGATGACTTAACGTCCGTAAGCACCATTCTTTCCGCCCACTGACCTGATCTGCCCTTTTCACTGGACTCACGATTGGCTTCTCATTTTTCCGATTATCTGGCACCCTTTCAACTTCCTTCCTAATCAGCCTCTCGTCCTTTTCTCATTTGTTCTCACCGTTGTCATCTGATTGCGTTCTACTTGACCATCCATTTCTACCAGATAACACTTAGATTCTGATACCTCGACCGATGCTGCCCTCTCATTGTCATGGCCAGAGTTAACCTGTAAACCGTCCGAATTCATTCCGTTCATATCAGTGCTATTGAACCTAACCTCAAGGGATGACGCCTACTTTTCTTGTGGGTTTTCACACACTTTTTATTAACAGAAACCTTGGATAACACTTGTGTGCCTCTTTGTCTCACTTCACTTTAGTTTAAAAACTCACACACCACCCTACCTCACTTTTTATTTTTAATAATTTCTAATTCTTTCTCCGCGAATTCTCCCTGCGTCTACTTTCCACGCGCCACCTAGCGGGACCTCCATTTCCCATCTTTCTATTAATTGTCTTTAAATTTCCCTTTTTTCCAATTCTTCATAGTTTACACCATTCCCGTCTTCTATATCTCTAGCATTAATGAACTCCCTCCTTTCTTCTTCCCATCTCGTTAATTCTATCGCCTTCCCTCTCCTTCCTTCTACCATCATCAAACACTTTCTCGCTAACTCCCCTTCCTTTCCCTCCCTCAGCTTTGACTCAAATTTCAATGCACCTCTTTCCCGCTCTAGTTCTTAATTTATCACCATGCGCTTCTTCTATCACCATATATCCCAGGGTCCTCCAGTCTACCCCTATCATCCACCTTATATGCCTTTCTTGTAAACTATCAACCTCTCTCCTTTCTTTCCATCCCCACATGTCTACTTCCAAAACCTAACACCGGTCATGCCAGCGTATCAAATAACCACATTCTCCTTCTCCAATTTTTGTTCTTCTTTTTCCTGTTCCCCATATCTGTTTCATAACCCCTGTTGCTTATTTTATACGTTCCCTTATATGAGCTCTACGGTCTCCATTTGATGCAAGGTATATCCCAAATATTCAAACCCTTTTACTTCTTCTATCTTTATTCCCTTCCATCTCCCCGTCCATTCTTTCTTCGTTCCCCCTTCTTTTTTAAACCTCATTATCTTTGTCTTTTCCTCATTTAATTTCAACTTTTCCCAATTTAAGTAATTCTCTAATTCTTTAATTAAGCCTGCTATCCCTTTTTCATCCTCTGCGATCAACCCTATATCGTCTGTGTGTGCCAGTGTATATATCTGTTCGTTCCCTATCCTAACTCCTCCCCATTCTTTTCTCTTCATTTCTTCTTCCAAGTCTCATATTAATATATTAAATAAAAGAGGGCTCAGTGGACAATCTTGCCTTACTCTTCTCACCAACCAGAAACTGTCTCCTACTTGCTCTCCTTCAACTACTCTACTTTTTGTCTCTCTAAAAATTTCCGATACTCTGTTTATTAATCTCTCTCCTATCCCCTTTTTCACAATACCTTTTTCTTTCTCACCTTGATCTACTGAGTCAAATGCCGCCTTTAAGTCCACGAACATTCCTATCATTGCTCCTTTCTCCATGTTAATCCTCTTATTTACTAGATAGTTCCGAACATATATATTGTCCTTTATCCAAATCCCTTTTCTAAACCCTATCTGATTCGGTGAATCTATTTTTTCTTCCTCAACCTCTTTGTTCAACCTCTACGATAAAACAGTCACGTATGCTTTATACAGTACTGGCATTAGCGTCACTTCTCTATCATCTTCAATCTCTTCCCTTTTGCCTTTCTTTGCTATGGATACGACTCAAATGGGAACCCCAATTTTTTATCACAGATTCAGATTCTCCTTCATGAAATACATTAGTTTTATTCGAAATTTTTTTTTCGATTTGCGAAAAAAAAAAATATATATACTGCCAAGGAGAAAGAAAAGAAGGAGAGGTATCAAGACCTTAAAAGGGAGCGGCAAAAGTTGTGCCGAAAATATTCGGTACAAGTAATTGTCCTTGTGATAGCTGCTCTTGGAGGTACGAAACTATCACTGGTTCGTAACCTTAAAGCCATATCCGCGTGCCAAAAATATGCCAAGGCACTTGCGAAATGGATGCAGAAAGCTGTCATCCTTGGATCGCTTCGTGTGCTCAAAACACACGAGGGTTTCGCTGGTCTGTGGTTGTGATTCCATCGTGTCCTGTGACCACCCATCTCACGGTTGTGAGACGTGGCCATGAATGTGATTTACCGCGGTCCTACTGGGAGCCGGTGTCATTTTTTTAGATGGCATTTGCGCCTAGTGAGACCCTGCGGTGGTTGTTTAACCTTATTTTAAAATTGTATATATATATATGTATATGGCGATTTCGCTGGGAGCGGGTGCAATTTTTCAAATTAGCACCTGTTCCCAGCGAAATTCTGCGGTTGTCCTTATGACAAACTTTTAACTATATATATAATTCCCTACCTCTAGTTTCTTGACCTTCTCTCTTCCCTCATCATCCACTACCACATCATCAATTACCGATCACATAAACCCCCACTATCTTCCACCTCTCAACTCCCATATTTATCTCTTCTACTGTTAATCCTTCTTTTTGTTCTTTAAGCTATTTTTTATCCTTCTTTATTATACATTCGTTTCTCACTCATATCACCATTCCTTCCATTGCTCTGCCTTTTTTTATTCTTCCTATTTTCATTTTAAACCTGCCATTTGTAACCTCACGGTAATCTTCCCATTACTCTTTCCCATCCCTTATCATCTAGCCACGTCTCCTGCATTACTACTACATCAAATTGTGTCAAATTTTTGATAAACTCCTTATCCCTTCTTTCCAAGCTTGCTATATTCCAATAGCATATCTAACCATACGCCCTGTATCAGTATTCTCCCATACTTGACCCATGTTCTTGTTCCCTTTTTGTTTCCTCTGCCGATATTTTCCTTAACTTATACTGCATATTCCTTTCTACCCATGTGAAAACATCCATCGCTTCCACGAATCCTGCCTAAGTTTTCGAAGCTGTTTCCATTACGAAGACAATCGATTATCAGGAATTGTAGAAAGCTCATGAGTTGGAGTGGTTAAAAATGTTTGACCAATAATGAAATGACCGGAGGTTAAGGCGTTGAGATCATTTTGATCCGATAACATTGGCGTTAGTGGTCGTGAATTTAAAATGGCCTCAATTTCCGTCATGTACGTATACGATTGCTCATATGTAAAGAAGGTTTCGCCTATTGTACGTCGCATATTATGTTTGAGAGACTTTACGGCCGCCTCCCAAAGACCACCAAAATGTCTTGTTCGCGGAGGTATAAAATGCAATTCAACTCCTTTATTGACTAAAAATTACTAGTCTTTTCATTATGTTCGTTCGAGTTGAGGAGATCACAAAGTGCTCTCAATTCCCTATTCACACCCACAAAGTTTGTCGCATCATCGCTGTATAAGGCCTTGGTCTTTCCTCGTCGGGCAAAGAATCGCCTTAAGCACCCCAAAAAAGTCTCCGTGGTCAGATCCCCCACCAGTTCTATTTGTATCGCCTTAACTGTTAAGCAAACAAATATCGCTGCATAAATCTTAATTTTATTCCTATTCCGATATGTTTTTTCTTTTATGTAAATCGGTCAACAATAGTCGATTCCGGTTTTTTTACAAGGGCGTGCTGCCGCAATTCTCATCTTAGGGAGATTGTCCATAACATACATTGGTTCACTTGGTTTAGCGCGAAAATATTTCACACTAGCATGAATGATTCTCTTGACAAATATTCTATTATCAACTATCCAGTAATTCTGTCTAATCGCATATAAGGTACCATTAATACCAGCGTGCATCATCTTCTCATCAATATCGCGGACTATGAGGTCGGTGACAGGATGGAGTTTTGGTAACAGGATGGGATGTTTTTGGTTATATTCAAGATCTGCATTTTTTATTCGTCCTCCCACCTTCAAGACGTCATCCTCCAGGATGGGATTCAACCTGATGATTTTTGATCGTTTGAGAAATTCCTCCTTCCTTGCCAGTCGAACGAATTCCTCCTGGAATGCTTCATGTTATACAATCTCAACTATTCGTTTCCTTGCAGCTTGTAGTTCCTTCACTAATAGGGTCGTCCCACCCAAGTTTCAGTTTCCATAACTCTTGCATTTTAATTTTTGCATACACGATGACCGGTGCAACAAGTCCTAACGGATCGTATAATTGGGAGATTTCTGAAAGAATTACTCGCTTAATAATTTTACTCTCATCCGGTTTAACGTGAACGTCAAAAGTAAAAGTATCTGCAGCAGAGTTCCAAAAGACACCTAATGTTTTCGTGGTTTTATCTGGATCTATTTTTAGCCGAATATTATTAGAGCCATCAGGAAGATCTTCTGTCAAGTACGAACTATTCGAAACCCACTTACACAGTCGCAGTTTTCCCGTGGTAGTAAGTTGAGTAAGCTCGTCCCTTAATTGCTTAGCATCTTCTAGTGTATCAGCTCCTGCAAGAATATCATCTACGTAGAAATCGTTTTTCAAGACTACCGCAGCCTTAGAAAAAGACGATCCTTCATCCTCGGCCAATTGCTTCAGACCACGAGCTGCCAGAAAGGGTGCTGCCGCAGTCCCGTAGGTTATTGTATTTAACTGATACGTCTTCAGAGGTTACTTGATGCTGTATCTCCAAAGAATTTTTTGATAGCATCTGTCTTCACAATGGACCAAGAATTGTATATACATCTTCTCGATGTCTGCACACAAAACTATTCGATGTTGGCGAAAACGTAGTACCAGTTCGAAAATTCCATCTTGAATTGTTGAACCTACCAACAAGGTGTCATTGAGGGATATCCCTGTTGTTGTCTTTGCCGATGCATGAAATACTAGCCTCAATACTCCTTCATGAAGTGATGATACTGTTCTCTTAAATTTTGATCTCGATCCAATTTCCTCTCAAGGGCAAAGAATCTCCGTCGGGCTGCGTCGTAAGATGAACCCAAATCTGCTTTTCTATCCGTGAATGGCAACCTTAGAATGTATTTCCCTGATGCGTCGTCCCGTTGGATATTGGAAGAAAAGTGTTGTTCACAGGCCTGTTCTTCTGACGATAATATTTTTATAGTATTGAGCTCCTCAATCTTCCAAAAGTTCTCTAGTTGTACACTGAGCGGATCTCTCACCAAGTGGCACATGAGTTTATGTTGCTTTTGTTGAAAGCATTGAATTTTCCTGTGACAATCCAACCTAGCTTCGTATTTTGTAATCCAGTTAGCGGCGCAGCCAGGGGAATTTTACCATTAGAGAGAAGATCAAAAAATAATTTCGCCCCAATTAGAGCTTCAACTTTGGCAGGTATTTCAAATTCAGGATCGGCAAGGATAACATCGTTAGGAATTTTTAATGATGCTTTATTTATGGGAAGGTCGGGAATATCACCAGTAATTTGAGGAAGAACTGGAAACGTCAATTTTGCTGAGTAAGTAAAATTTTTCGATTTAGAACGAGCGACTACCCATTCTGAACTTTTGGTTGCCATATTATTTATGACTTGAACCGACACATTTAATCTTTTTTTCTTGAGCTTTAAACGTATAACTAAATCTGCTGTTATTATATTTGGTTGAGAACCATTGTTCAAGACAATCCTACATGCATGCCTATGTCCATTAATATCAATCATGTCCACTACAGCGGTAGATAACAATACCCTAGACGCGTCAAAAATATGCATGATCTTAAGATGATTCAAGTTATCCTGTTGATTGTTTTCTTCGGATTTCAAATCTGACCTTAAATCTGAGTGTATTAGTGTATAATGACGCCTTTTACAAATAGTGCAATTTCCCGCTTTACAGTTACCAATCAAATGATTTCGTTTTAGGCAGTTAAAAAAAAGGCTCAATGTCATCTTTTGGAACTCTGGACACGATTGAATGAAATGTTCCTTTTTACAAACATAACACATTATATTTGATTGAGTATTAAGAAAGGCTTTTGCTGATTGATCCTTGGACGAGTTTGACTGAGGTTTGTTTTGGTGTTTTAAATTTAGCGAATTCGTTTCAGACTGCTTAGTGGATTCGGGGTTAAGAGTTTCTAAAATTTGTCAACGCTCACGTAAAAATTTGGTTAATTGATCGAATTTTGGCATCTCAGTGCCTATTACGGATTTCTCACACTCTTTCCGCGATTCCTTATCTAATTTGCTAGCAATTAAACAAATGAGAGGGGTATCCCAAGAACTGGTGGGCTGACCCAGAACGTTAAGCGCACGCACGTGTCTCATTGTACTATCAAGTACATTTCTCAAACTAGTAGAAGATTCTTTGCTAACAATTTGAAGATCAAAAAGAGCTTGCATATGATTTTGAATAATTATTCTTTCATTATTTTGACGTTCTTGGAGAGGGTTCCAAGCCACATCGTAATTAGACTGACGTTTCCAGATCTTCGATTAATAGAGACGCACTCTCCTTTACAGAAGATCGTAAATACCGTAACTTTTGAATCTTTGGAATAGATTCCTCATTATGAATTAATGCCGTAAATGTGTCTCGAAAGCCTAACCCGAAAATAGAGGAAGATCAAGTTTAGGTAAAGAGAAATGCGTTCGTTGATAAGGTGAATCATTTCTAGATGTTGAGACACGTGATGTTGCAAGTTCACGCAAAGTCGAGAGTTCTGACTCCCGGCAAGAGACAAGTTCTGCTTCAAGTTGAGCTATACGCGACCGATGTACAAAATCGGTCTATTTTGAATTCCCATCCGAAACAGAACCTTGAGCCGATCTTCGATCAATAATTTTAATTGCTATTGCAGAATAACTGAAATAATTATCCTCAAATTCGGACCTTTCTTCCTCAAGGTCTTGTTCCTGCGATAACAATTCTATATTTGTTTGCACCTTATCATACTCTTTCCATGTTTCTTCTATGTTTTGCAAACGAAATTCAATTTCTTCTACTTGGATTATTCTAGCAAGCTGAGTGTTGAAACATTTATCTAAGAACGTCTTAAACTTCGTTAAACGCGATTTACAATTCTTACGATTTTGCTTAAAATTCTCTTGTTCCTCACTTATTTCGAATTTCAGAGTTGTAACAATTTATGAAAAGAACGAATAATGAGAATAGAAATCGATAAGCTTACTTGACAACTTTGATTCACCAACCTACGATGATTTGTTGATTCTCGATGACCTTCTCGAGGATTCTCTGCGTGGCTCTGTTGACGAAGATCCTCTTCTTCCAGTCCCGACAATTCAAAAATTCTTGAACAGTATCGAAATTCATAGATTCCTGTTGCAGTTGCAACGACCTCATAGATTATATGCCACCCTTTATTATTTAGGATGCACCAGAAAACGACTCTCTGCTTGCCTGCCTATGTTGATTATCAAATGGAAGTCGATTGTTATTACACGGGAAATTTGTATTCACGTCTAGCTTTTATCTGGTTTCAAAAAAAAGGTTCCAACCAGCACTCTCGAAATATTTATGTCTTGCAAATCTAATTGTGTCAGCTGTTCAAAATCTTGGTTCGGCACTTTTACACTGTAATCCACAATAATGTCACTTTTGTTCACTCTTGAAACTTTGTCAAGATAATTTTCTTACACGAGCCGTTTTAGAATATTGATTTTCTCGGTAGGAATCCGGTTTCGTAGGACCATGTTCACACGCACAAAGCCTAATTTTTCACAGTCAGTTTTTCTTTTATACGTGTGATGATGATAACTTACACCCAATTACGTAGAAAATAGGGTGTACCAAGAATAAAACACTCAGTAGTTTAGATGAAATATAAGTGGACTCTAAATGCTTTATTTAAAATTATCACATATTTGAATTACAGTAAATATACCGAACCGAAGCCTTTCGCGCGTCATAACCGTTTCAAAGTTTCAATCGTATCTGAGCTTTTCGTCAAAATGTAGCCAGCAATTTGCAATGTATCTGGCGCTAAAATACGCCCATAACACAGGTGGCGCTGAACACTCAATTACAATTGACATTAAGAGTTTCAGAGATTAAAATTCTATCGTTTTTATAAATAATTAGGTTTCATTCTTAATTGTTACAGTTTTGCGTAGCAACAGATAGTTACATGATAGGATGAGATGAAGAGGAGATTTAAAAAGTTAGATGGAAATTTAGATTCACAGAGAGATAGCAAAATATTGAAGTGGATAGACAAAGGATAGGATGAGATAAAGAAAAGGGGATTGAAAAATATAGATGGGTATTTAGATTGGCAGAGAGATAGCAAAATATTGACATGGACAGATAAAGTATAGGATAAGATAGAAAAAAGGGAGTTTAAAAAGATAGACGGAAAATTAGATTGACGATGATAAACGTAGGATAGGATGAGATAAAGAAAAGGAGATTTAAAAATATAGATGGGAATTTAGATTGACAGAGAGATAGGAAAATATTTACTCGAATAGCCAAAGGATAGGATGAGATAGAGAAGAGGAGATTGGAAAAGATAGACGGAAATTTATATTGACAAAGAGATATTAAAAGATTGACGTTGATAAACCTAGGGTATGATTAGATAGAGAAGAGGAGATAAACAAAATATAAGGAAATTTAGATTGACGTTGATAAACGTAGGACAGGATGGGATAAAGAAGAGGAGATTGAAAAAGATATGTGGGAATTTAGATGTAAGTTGATACACGTAGGATAGAATGAGATGAAGAGGAGATTTAAAAAGTTAGGTGGAAATTTAGATTAACAGAGAGATAGCAAAATATTCTAGTGGATAGACAAAGGATAGGATGAGATAAAGAAAAGGCGATTAAAAAAGATAGATGGAAATTTAGATTGAAAAATAGATAGCAAAGAATAAACGTTGATAGATGTATAGGGATAGATGAGATAGGGAAGAGGATATTAAAAAAAGATAGACACGAATTTAGTTTGACAAAGAAATATAAAAATATTGACGTAGATAGACAAAGGATAGGATGAGATAGAAAAGAGGGTATTGAAAAAGATAATCGTAAATTTAGATAGAAAAAGCCATAGAAAAATATTGATGCGAATAGATAAAGGATAAGATGAGAGAGAGAAGAGGGTATTGAAAAAGATTAACGTAAATTTATATTGAGAAAGAGATAGAAAAATATTGACGTGGATAGATAAAGAATAGGATAAGATAGAAAAGAGGGCATTGAAAAAGATAAACGGAAATTTAGATTGACAGGGATATAGTAAAAGTTTGACCTTGATAAACGTAGAATAGGATGAGATAGGGAAAAGGAGATTGAAAAAAGACATGAAATTAGGTTAAAAAAGAAATAGAAAATTGTTAACGTAGATAGAGAAAGGATAGGATGAGATAGAGAACAGGGTATTGGAAAAGATAACGTCAATTTAAATTGAGAAAGAGATAGAAAAATATTGACGTGGTTAGATAAAGGGTAGGATAAGATAGAAAAGAGGGGATTGAAAAAGATAAACGCAAGTTTAGATTGACAAAGTGATAGAAAAATATTGACGTGGGTAGCTAATGGATAGAATAAAATAGAAAAGAGGGGATTGAAAAAGATGAACGGAAATTTATATTCGCAGAGAGATAGTAGAAGTTTGACCTTGATAAACGTAGGGTAGGATGAGATAGGGAAGAGGAGATTGAAAAAAGACGTGAATTTAGATTAAAAAAGAAAAAGAAAATTGTTAACGTAGATACAGAAAGGATAGGATGAGATAGAGAACAGGGTATCGAAAAAGATTAACGTCAATTTAAATTGACAAAGAGATAGAAAAATATTGACGTGGTTAGATAATGGATAGGATAAAATAGAAAAGAGGGGATTGAAAAAGATGAACAGAAATTTAGATTCGCAGAGAGATAGTAGAAGTTTGACGTTAATAAACGTAGGATAGCTTGAGATCGAGAAGAGGGGATTGGAAAAGATAGATGTATACTTAGACTGGCAAAGAGATAGAGTGGGTTACATTTTCTCTATCTCTTTCTATGATAAAGATTCAAAATTATTCTATTTTACATTTTATTTTATTTCACATTCTATTTCACACTATTCCACTCTCACTTTTTAGCTCTTAACGTATTTTTTAGAAAAACGAGAGGCCACCGCGAAAATCCATTCAGTGGTCTAGAAAATTTTCAGAGTGCATTTTTGAAACCTCAAAACCGAAATATCGTAGGTTGTTGGTAAGTTTTGAGTGCTTCCCAGATTTCGCCATTTTTGAGCACCATGCTCTAATAGCCTTGAAAAAATTATTTGTTCTTATTCGCTTCAGAAACTTTCAGAGTGATCTACGTATTTCAGGGTTAAAAAACATGACGCACTCACTTCTACAAACTCATGATATGTGACAGTCCGCAAACAAAGGGACCTAACGGTAAAAAAATCGATTTTCAGTTATTTACACTCATCGATAGCTTTTTATTTGCACTTTGATAATTATAAGTATTATTTTTATATCTGAGAAATACCGATTGTTATTCCAATTCAAAGTGAGAGCCTCTGCTGTTTATATTCGCGATATGCATCCACATTTTAAGAACTTTAATAAATAATTATTCAAATTTTAAAAACTTTCATCTTTTATGAACTTGTCACCATGAGGCAGGCTGGCAGACTGGCAGGAAATTTCTATCATGGCGTCAGTCGACATGCGTCGCTTGTGGTGCGAGGCATTCAGGCGGAAATTTGTAATACGAGTTTAGTTTAATTTTCAAATACTTGATGTTTTAGAGATAAGAGAATCTCACATCTTTTACTGGATCTACTATTTTTCACAAAAAATTTTTAGTGTAAAATTTTTAAAATCATATATTTGTTTTAGGATTTTAAATTATTTGATTAAATTTTAACATCAAAAAACAACATAAGGTTCATTCTCAGAAACATTTTAATTCACTGAAAGATACTGTGAAATGAAGAAATTAATTTTTGTTAATTTCTTAGGTCATGTTAGAATATAAGAAATTTTACAAACAAAAGGGAACACTAATTATTTAATACATTAATAGATTTTCCTGGTAGGGCTCCCATAAGTTTTTCATAGATTAGAATTTCTGGTAGGGGCTCTATCAGTATCCATCTTCAAATAGGGAAAGATGGTGAAATTTCTGCCCGGGCCTATACGAGTCTAGAGTTTTCTGACTCCCTGTGAAAACCCTTGCCCTATCTTTTAGAATTACGTGGCAAACTTTGATTTCAGAAACTATCTCGATTGCACTGATAACTTTGTACTTAGTGGAATGTTTTTTCATCGTTAATCTTTTTGGCGAGTTAAATATGTATATGAGTGAATATAAAAAAATCAACAATATCCTGTTCCGAAAAAACTAATGGTTGTCATCGACCTAAAAAAATGTTTAAGTATAGGATCTCACACTACGTGACTCATTCTGTAATACTTTGTGCACTTATTATTTATACTTTATCTGGCAAGAGAGAAAAATCAGGTTAACATGCCAAAATGTCACCTGGTCCCATGTCCTGGTCCATGTTTATAGTAAGTTTATTACTTATCAGTGTAGTAAACGAATTAGTTTTTGAATGTCCCCGCCACTGCCTTCCAGCACGTCACATTACAGTTTTTAAAGATTTTTTAAATGAAAGAGTTGGCGTTTACAATTTAAATTTATTTATAAACGGACATACTAAATGGAACTTCTCAAAATAAAAATTTAATCTGTGAAATATCTGCTATAAAGAAAGTAAAGAAGGAAACTACAAAGTTTATTAAACTGGTAATGTTGCCAGTGTCATCCAGTCACACACATTTACTCAGCGAAGAAGACCTTCCACTTGGTTAACTCATGAACAAAATATTGTTTATTATATACTCTTTCTATCTTTAAAATGTTTTATTGATAAATAGTAGTTAAGTAATATTAACTTACGTAATTAAATATTTTTCATTTATTATTTTGAATCCTGCTCATGCAATTATTTTCATGGATGTGAGTGAAATTAGTCGCAAAAAGTGTTTTCATTATAATATTACGATACTTTTTTAATTTAATTTCCCGAGTCGAAATTTATACCCTACTTTAAACCTGCAGCTCCTTATTAGAAACTGCTTTGACGCTATTTCAACCTATAGCCCCTAAGTTAAACTTTTAACTCCTAGAGAATGAAACCAGTGTTTCCGCTTGAACTAACGTCGGCGCCACTAATTTTGCTGCAGCCCTGCTCGGTTCTTGACCTGCGTCCCGTTTCGTCTCGCTTTATACTTACCATAACTTGTTTATCAGGCAATTTTGTACTTTATATTGTATCTCAGTGATTGCATTTGTGTTCGGAGTGCAATGTATATGTTCAACTTGGTAATTTTTGGGCTCTTTGGTGCTTAAAAGACTTTTTTTCAGTTTCAGAGGTCGACAGTTCTCATGCAGTTAATACTTATAACTATGGGTGCTTGTCCCGAGTGCAAGAAGTCAATATCCAGAGGATCTCAGTGTGCTGTATCCTGCATTCAGTCTGGTGTATTCAGCCACTTAGCCTGCGTAAATGTTGGATTGATAAAAAAATCATTTGATGAGCTGGAAAAGAGATTAATCGATTTTATTTGCGTGAACTGCAAGTCACCGAATACTAGCAACACCTCTTCAGGTTTGAATCAAAGCTCTTTGAGATATCGAACCCGTCACTAAGGTTCAGGTAGCTAACCCTTCACCTACTACAGTTTCTCCTGTGCCTGTTACTGGTGCAGCTCTGCTGCTTGGATACATCGAGGCTATTCACAGTGCGGTCTAACAAGCTCAGGGGGAAGCGGTCGTGCAGGCGTAGGAACGAACCAGAAAACTTTGCAAGGAATTCGAAACTAAGCAGTTTGAGTGGATTACAAATATCAACACTACTGTGCAGGAAATCAAGACATACATTTCAGAGAATTCTTGCAGAATCATTCTGCTTGAAAGTTCTACTGTTAGCAATGATGATCAGGTCATTCAGATAATAACGTAGGTAGGCTCGCTGAAATTGAAGGTCGCCTCACTTGAAGCTTCCCTCAACTACTAAGGTCAAGCTGCGCTTTAAACTACACTTGAGATGCACGGGTTACCTATTAAGCCGAATGAGGATCTACCATCGGTCATGGAATTGGTTGCTAAGACATTTGATGCTCCCTTCATTATAGATGACCTTCTGAATGTTTATCGCATTCGTAAATACTCAACATCCAATCCACTGTTTGCACCCATCATCGTTGCCAAATTTAGCAGACAATTGGTAAGGGATAAGATATTTCTGTATTCAATTTGAGGACAGAAAAGATAAAATATCTTTATATTGCAGGAAGAAAGATCTTTTGTCGAAAGGATGATGGCACGCCTAGGTCTCAGCTGTCACTGCTGCAACACATAGAACGATTCTAATATTAATTAGGCTTTCTACGGAATGGTTACATTCACCATGGTGTGCTATTGGAGAAGTTGTGGGCTCCGGAAGCTACAATCATGGTTCCCTAAAGCAACCAATCCCGAAGCAACTGGAACGTTTACGTCATCCACTTCTGTTCCTTCTGTCCTAAAAGGTAAGCAAGAGCGGGAAATTTACGCGAGAGAACATCGTTCAACACTGTTCCTCGGAGTCAGCTCTCTAGCCGCGGATGACCTTACGCGGCAGACGGGACAGATGGAGATACAAGTTTCACCTCTGGATACTTTTTTAGAGCTTCTAATATTTGTAGAAGTTACGAGGAACAGTGTTGACGGACCAGATGAAGTGATCCCAGAAGAACAGCCTTTTGCATCCGGTTTGCGATGGAATGAGCCTGACGCTGGCAAGCCGGAATCCTGTTGAGTTGGCTAAGAAATGATTCTTTCATACCTCCAAGACAGTCGATTATGGAAACTACAAGATGGACTTTGTAGTCTTGGTACAGACTGCTCAGCTCGAAAAGAAGTGCTTGATAGTTCGCCCGTTTTTCTTCCTCCTTTGCCGTGATATTACCATCAGCTGGTGCCGAGAATTCAATCACGTAACTGATCTTGGTCTTCAGATCTTGGAGGACAATATGAGTCTTCGTAGCACTGATACATTGAGTGGTTGAGAATGAGAAATTCCAGTAGATCTTACACTGATCATTCTCCACAACGGACTCGAGTTACCCCTGGGCATATGGCAAGACGGGCAATAGATCAACACCATAGAAGTGCCTAAGATGCTAATATAACACTTTTAGAGCCGCATTGTGTCTCTCGATGTACCCGTAACGTGCATACTTTGAGCATCCACTGAGAAAATTATCAAATGTTTCTGGCTCTTGCTTACACGCTCGGCAGTTAGTATCGCCTACAGGTATATTCATTATGCGCTCGCGGTAAACTAAGGTGTCCATTGCGTCGTCTTGACAGACACAAAGAAATCCCTCAGTCTTCGATTTCAATGCAGCAGACTTGAGAAACATGTTCGACAGACCTATCGAGAGTTTTTCTCTACGTATGATGCCGTAAAATTGACCATGAAGGGGCCATGTGTAGTATCGCTGGAATCAAATGGGAGGCCAAGCTCCTCTGCGGCCCTATCTGCGGCAAAAACGCCGCAAAATTGACGACTTCATGTTGATGTACGAATCGCATAAGTGAATCTGCACTATTTAGAACTAAGCAGGCTGTAGCTGGAACCGTTATTCGATGAGGACACTTTAAGCGTGTGCTTCGGTCAAGTTGTTTCAACTCATCGACGTTCCATTTTACTGCGCCAAATGTGTAGAGCCGTTTTTAACACACGCACGTCTTGGGTTTCCGCTTGCGGTATTCCAAGATATGTACATGTTTCTCCATTACCAAGATTGGCGATTCTCCATTACCAAGATTGGCGATTGGCTCATGCCAATCGCTTCAGAGTACCTATTCACCGCCTCCACAAGGATGTTAAGATCTTCTTTCAAAGAAGCAAAGAGTTTAAGGTCGTCCATGTATAAAAGGTGGTTGACCTTATATTCTCTTCTGTTTGGCGGGCCACATAGGTATCCTGAGCTTTTGCCTCGGAGGACAATAGATAGAGGCAAGAGGGAGATACAGATATGTATCGGACTTAAAAAGTCTCCTTGGAAGACCCCTCTCTTATATGTAATATAGCTGGTAGTCACTTGTGTTTTGTCAGATGTTATGACAAATCTTGTCCGCCACAAAAGCATAAGCTGTTTTATGCGTCTCACTATTTTTGAATGCACCTCCAGGCACTCAAGGAGTTTAATAAGTAGCGCATGATTCATGTTATCGACTGTCTTACGGTTGTCAATCCAAGCCATGGACAGATTGCGTCGATACCTGATCGAGTCTTGGGTATTACACCTGTCTATTAACATTTTCTCCCTGCAACCTGCCTGCCCTCTGTTGCCTGCAGTTCCGTGGACTTGACAAATCTCCGGTCTTAAGGATCAATATCGTGCTTCCTTCCACTAGCCACTGCGGAATGGGTTGTTCTCTGTTTAAGAAAGTAGTAAATATACGAGCTAGATGTTGGTGCGTAGAAGTCGACTTCTTCCACCAAAAGCTGCTGATTTTATCTGGCCCTGGCGCTGAAAAGTTCTCAGTTCCAAGAAGACTTGAATCTCTTCTCGACTAGGCGGATGTTTAACGGCACGTGACGTTTTATTGAACAGACGGGATGGATGAGTAGAAAAGGTGGAATTTACAGGAATTTATTTTACTCGCCGTTCAATGCGGTGTTTCGCTGTTGAAAGAGATCTTATTTTTTGCGTCCAGTGCTGCTTGATGGTCAAAAGTTTACACTTGATCAGCGTGTGATTTGCTTTTCTTAAGTTTCGAGCAAGTGCCCTAACTTTTGGAGTGAATTTTTTATTTGATGTTATGTAGCTAATCAAGCACTGAATGTTTGATGCATGCCGTCTCGCCGTTTCAATTTTAAACTGAAGCTGTGCAATACACTCGCGATTCTTACTCATGCGTACTGAAGTATCGTTACTTCTATTGTCACTAAGCAGAGAGACCGCCTTCTCGTAAACTACACAGTTCAGATTCAAGAGATTAACATCTTCGGGGAGCGAATCGGGAAGAACATTATTAGCTTCAGATAATTTGTCCATCCTGAGAAAGACTTTTTGGTGGATAGATATCGTACTTCTCATGTTGGCATTATCGGCTATCTGCAAAGGTAGTCTTGCTGGACCGGGAGGTATGTTCGCTGGAGGATGTTGCTCTTCTTCTTGCCGAAAAAGAGCTTCATATCCGTTTTTGCGCAAAAAGGATACCTGATCTCTTAAATACTGAGGTGTTTTATGAGCATATTTCGGGTGCATATTGACCCAACGGTAATTTAACCTCTGCATGAATCCTCTTTGCGCCGGTGAGCTTCTTTGCCAACAGGTAAGGATGTCCCTTCTGAGTTGGTCCGACCACTTAAATCGATGTTCTCGCGTTTGTCCGGGGCTATTGCATGGTCGTCGCCTCGGTTCATATATTTCAGTTTTTCATACCTTGCACATAAGTATCTTCAGATAGCAAACTTGATCTCATATTTAAACTAGTAGGTTTGAATCTTGTTTCTGGTCTTTTTGAGAATGTATATCATTAAGCTATTTGCCTTTCGGCGAGCCTCTAGGGGTAAGCGTGACACTACCCGATTCGGGTAGTGTTTTTTAGGTGGATAGTTTCTTGTAGTAAATAACTACAAGTGTGGGCTCACCACACCCACGACCGCCAACAGCAACGCAGTAGTATCAGACGGTCACCCATCCAATTACTATCCGCGCCCAACACTGCTTAACTTCAGTGATCTAACGGGAACTGGTGCTTTCAGCGTGGTATGGCCGTTAAGAATAATTTTATAATATTAGGCTTAATTGTGTACCTTGGATACCTTAAATGTTCTAATTCCATCCCAATATTCACAGCTCTCCGGACATCCGGATATCAATTTACGAAATCATGACCACCTTTATTGAGATGTTGTCTAGAAATCGACTCCACTGTTTTTGACATTGTTTATTATCCATTTAGCATCTTTCTTACTTGTATTCATTACCGATTTTCTCATTTGAATTGTAATAACTTAGTTTGGGGTGTGTTGATAATTGTTCTTTGTTTCAGTGCATTTTTACGTGTGCTGCGTGTGCTTCCTATTTTTACATTGTTTTTCTATAAAGTGTTTCTCTTAATATATCCATGGATATCTTAAGCATTTGCCATGTAAACGCCCAGTCTCTCTTGGCACATTTTCTAGAATTCAAGCATTTCTTCAGTACATGTTCCTACCATATAAGAGCTGTTTCTGAGTCCTGGTTGACTCCAAATATACCCTCTAGCCTCGTTGCAATTCACAACTATTCAGTCTTTCGAAGAGACAGAGACGAGAGAAGGGGTGGTGGAGTTTGTCTTTTCCTGCATGATAGTCTTAGTGGGGCTGCGGTTGGTGCGAGTTCAGTAGCTACATATCCCACGTATAAATTTCTCTTTGTTGAAGTTAAGTCAACTTCTTATAGTGTTTAGTGGAAGTAGTTTACAAAGCACCCAATGCCTCCTATGGCACAGAGCTTGAGTCGTTGATTTTTTCACTTATTCCTAACTTTAATAACATCATCCTTACTGGAGATTTTAGCACTAGCTAAAATTTCACTTCCAATCATTCGTTCCATTACTTGTATTGACTTAATGATTGTAGATGATATTGATAAGGCTGTCTCCTACGAACAACATGCTAACCCTATTCTCTCTAACCACGACATGATTACCATTACCTTTAAATTTTCCTACGATCTAAATTCAAAACAAACCCAAAGACTGGTGCGGAATCTCCCTAAAATTGATGAACATACATTCCACGAACATCTAATGACGTATGCTTGGGAAAAAATATTACTAGACGCAGATATAAATATTAAAATCGTCGCTCTGAATAATTACCTAGTCACCGCATTCAAAACATTTTCTCCGCTACGCGTGCAATAAAGCTTCCCCCTGGATCACATCTAAAATTAAAAATCTGATGAGGGAACGTGATGGCAAGCGCCGACTTGCAAAATAACAAAAAGCAGTATAATACTAGCTCAATTTCGTAAAATCAGAACACTAGTTCAAACTAAGATGAGAGATGCGTTCAATCAATTCAATTATAACGAAATTGCACATAGAGAAAAAAAGAGAACATTTGGCATCTCCTTAGACATTTACATCCAATTTTGCCCAAGCACGAATCTTTAGATAGTAATTTTCCGCCTGATGAACTTTTAAAGACTTTTTTACATTCCCAGTTCCAAATTTACCATCATCATCTTCCACTACCCCTCTTAATTCAACATTTATTGACTCTGACTTCTCTTTCGATGACATCACACCTGAAATACTTTTGCAAAAAAAATACCCAAAATTCCCAAAATTTCCAAACCCACTTCTCCGCAAGACTTCTGGCCAATTTCTATTTTATGTGCTCTGTCTAAACCACTTGAAAAAATTGTTCACTTGCAACGTTCCAAATTTCTCGAAATATCGAGGGCCATTGACCCGATGCAATCAGGTTTTAGGCCGAAACATAGCACTCTTACTGCGTCCCTTAAATTAACGACGGATCTTAAATTAGCAATGGGTGATAGGGAGATCACGATTGCTGTTCTTTTTCTTTTTTTGAAGGCTTCTGATATGGTCAACAGGCTTATTAATAGTAGTGGTAGACTTTCTGACTGGTGGGAGGTTAAGAGTGGGGTTCCTCAGGGCTCCAGTTTGGCACCCCTCCTCTTCAATTTGTTCACCTCTGACCCTGGAAGTGAACTTCAACATTGCAGCTGCCACAAATTATGCTGACGATTTCGAAATTTACGTATCGGGACCAATTTCTTCACTAACTAGATTACTTGTTCTAGTCCAGGAGGTTACCGATCATGTGATCCTCTAGGCCTGGAACAATAGGTTTACTCCTAACCCGGACAAAACACAGGAAATTGTTGTTAGGTCTACTTCATCTCTGTCGCTTGAAACTTTGGCATCATTTCCGCCTCTTTTTATCGAGAATCACACCATCGCTTTCTCCGGATGTGGTTAAAGATCTGGGATATTTCAATAACCGTACCTTGTCCCGGAAAGAATAGGTACAGAGCATCTCGAGGAAAGAATGCAAAATTCTAAAACAACTATATAGGAATAAGGACTCGTTAGCTACCTCCACTCGAATACTTTTAGTTAAGAGTCTAATCATGCCCCATTTTGACTACGGTTCTTTAGTATATGATGATTAGACCGACGATGTAAATTTAAATCTCGAGTGTGCTTTAAATGTCTGTATCTCTTTTATCTACAATTTGCCTAAATACGAACATATAACTCTATACGGACTCAAGGCTGGTTGGCTTAATGTTGCCAAGAGAAGACAGTTCTTTATGGGTAATTTTCTCTACACTCTTTTTCAGAACAAAGCTCCTAAGTATCTATTCAACCTCTTCCAATTTGTAGACAGAGACCATCCAGCACAGTCAAAGCTTCGTAAAAGACAATTATCCGCAAGATTCCTTTTCATATAACGTGTCAGCTTCGAAGATCATTTATGGTAAGAGGTGCCCAGTTATGAAATAAAGTACCATACGTTATTAGAAATGCACCTTCCCTGTATCATTTAAAGAATCCCTTTTGCAAATATTTGTACAATATTCCTGACCCAAGTCAGGCAGTGTTCTGCCGATCAGTGCTTGCACAAATTTGTAATGACCTTGTAGTATTCTATTCCTGAGAGGGCTATTTAGCCCTAGGGACTTTTCTTGAATAAATAAAAATACAATATTAGTACTGAATATGTACTTTGGCGGGAAATTCAAAAAGTTTTGAAGTATCATTAGTGAATAACTCAATACCACGCGTTTTAATATGTTTTTAGGAAGTATTTTTGATAAATAATACTTCATTGATAACCAAGTCCCGAGAATAATAAAGAACTTGAAGAAATAACAATATATTAGTATAATTTAACGATGCTGATTTGGACTTGAATAAACATTTTTTTTTTTCATAATTGCTCCAGAGTTAAATACTTGCTTTAAAATTCAGTAATATGGTTGTCGTTCAAAAACAACATAGAGCGAAACACGTTGAAGCAACTTTGTTTCACAATCAGACAATCCATATTCTATTTTTATCAATAAGCATTGATAACAATGGAAATATATTAATCGCTCATTTTTACGGAAATGATTAGAAAATATCATCGATGTCATCGGTCTCCATTTCATCCTCAAAGTTGTCATTTTCTTGAGCCTCTTCTAATGCGGCATAATTTTTTTTAGCAGAAATCGTTTCACAACCCAGAAAATCATTTCTAATCCCGTCTTTTATATGTAGTACTTCAGCGCATGCTGAAATTTTGATCTAAATTCGTTTAACCATGCTAAACTAAATTTTGGTCTGTGGGTTTTATTTTTTATGATTTTCTGAATCACCTACCGCTGAGTTTTTTTAACTAATACTTGATGTTTAAAGTTGTGATAATTTTTCTTATAATTACCATTTGAGGCATCCCAATGATCCTTATTAAATACGAAAAATTTGGATTCCGTGTCCACATTTGCACTCGACTCCTTGCTGGTCTTTACAATAAACCTTAAAAGTAAAAAAACCAACATAGAATTGTAGTGATTTTTAATATATTTAGTACTGGCTTGAAACAGAAAAACATATATGTGACGTGCGCCGAAGAAAGGGGGCTTACTCTGAAAAGTGAGATTGTTCAGGGCGAGCGGTCGAAGTCGACCGGACAGACGCGATTTTTAGGAGAGAGGGAAGACTCACGAAATCTTCCCTCTCCACATACTATACATTCTAACCAATATAGCGGCGCGGCTCGCGGACGGAGCATAGATGAGACCCGTAGATTGCAGTGTTGAGTGGTGGGAGGTGTTTCACGGGATCTCGAGCTCTCGAGCGAAAGCCCGATTTCTCATGTCTAACAACTCAATTATTAGCAATAATAATGCTCGGAATTTTTTGTCGATGGTTTCATTAAAAAGAGCAACTCAAAAACTATCGTAAGGTGTAAAAACCTCGATATCGATTTTTTTAGAGTAAGCCCCCTTTCTTCGGCGCACGTCACATATGTACAAATCTCAGGAACCTTTAACTTTTCAGGTAAAAATACTTTAAAAATATTTTGAGGGCACAAAGTCAAAATGTATTATAATATCTAAGGTCTTACTAGCGGACCGAATGAACGGAACGGATACGCTACAGCGTATCCTTATAGTATCCACATCGTATCCTCTCTGTATCATGCAAGAAAAACTCATTAAGAAAGGAAGACGAACATTTAACTTGTTGAAATTGGTATTCTACGTGAAATTTTGCGTTAGAAGGTTTTTTTTTATGAGTTTTTCTTGCATCATACGAAGAGGATACGATGCGGATACGATAAGGGTACGCTATAACGTATCCGTTCCGTTCATTGGGTTCGCTAGGGCTCTCTAAAATTATATTTTTGAAATGGACAAACGAAGTACCTGTCCATCTTCCACAGTTCTGCGCCACGTCCGTGATGCACATTTCTCTTGGTATAACACGATGAGAAAATCAGCTGAAGATGTAATTTAAAAAGATACTTCAAACGAATAAAGGAATATGAAAAAGTTCCGAGAATACAAAATTTCAGTTCAAAGTATATATATATCTGATCAGCATCAGTATTATATCTAACAGGAAAATAACGTAATTACTTAAGGCTTCCAAAGATTGAGGTTAGGAACCAACCTCTTGCATTCAAGTTACAAATTTATATAGGAGTAATATTGTATTTTGTATACTTATCGTCAAGATTATTATGAGAGCCAACACAAAGATATTTTGTGTAACCTTAGCTCCAGTTTATTCCATTGTATAACAATTGCATTGTTACTTCAATATGAAAACCCGGCACGAAGACACACATAACCGGCAATTGACCGGCACTCTGCTGTCTAACGGAAAAACCTAGTTGTGACATTTGCCATAGAGTTTATTCCATAATCAGAATGACAACCTGCATATGGCTAAAGTCTCTAGATGTATAAATGGACAAAGGAAAAAGATAAACTTCTATAAAAATCTATTAATAACTAAAATATGATAAAATATATAGAACAGTAGACTTGTCCTAAACAGGCCCTCCAAACTGCAATGTATTCCCGTGTTCCTAAAGTTTTGGGCAATTTGACTAAGAAGTACCGGTAAACGTCCGGCGATGGCGCCACATCGACTTCAACACAAGTGAACTTCTTGTCAGTGATAAGACTCACACTGACTCACACAAAAATCCATTGAAAAAGCCGGCCACGTTCCTTCTCGTTAAGAGGACGGGGAAAATGATAAAAGGGTCCTACATTTAATCTGCAACAGATTACGGCACATGTTCTGCCCATTTTTTCTCTGAAACACATGTTATTATTTTAATACCTCATTGTTTACTATAAT
>CAKNWW010323117.1:0-12582 GCA_932074435.1 Andricus kollari | reverse complement strand
TTTTTTTTTTTAACTTAATTTGAACTTTTTTAACCTGATTTCAATAGTAAGCTCGTTTTTAATTTTTTAGAGCTTCTATTGTCTTGTTATATCAATTTATTTGTATTTATATTTTAGATAAATTTTTTATCTGATGAAGAAACTGGTAAATGTTTCGAAACGTTATACGTTTTAGATTCGTTTATGGTTTTGACACAATAAATTACACTACTTTTTGTCTGGAATCAGTCGTTTTTTACTTTTGTCACCACTTTCATATAATATATTACCAGACGTTAAACATAAGAAGGATTTAACATCACCTAATTTCTTCAATATTTCTAGTGCATATATATTGATTGAATATAATATTTTCAGTCTCTGCTTGTCTTAACTACATTATTATCATGCCCAACTCCTCCTCTGCCCTCCTTGATGTCTGACTCGCATAAGAGAATCTGCAATGTTTAGAACTGAGCAGGCTGTAACCAGAAACGTTCTTCGATGAAGACACGCCAAGTTTAGCAAGCCTCTACCCCCTTTATCTCGAGGTAGGTATATTCCAGGTACGGAAGATCTAGAGTGATGACTTGGAAGGATTGTCATCATCTTGCGTGTGTTTCGGTCAAGTTGCTTCAACTCATCGACGTTCCATTTTACTGCGCCAAATGTGTAGAGCAGTATAGGAACGGCCAGCATATTGTTTGCCTGGATCTTATTCTTTCCAGATAATTCGGAAGCTCACATTTTTCTGAGCATTTGGCGATACCTTTTTACAATGGCCGTTTTTAACACACGCACATTTTGGGTGTACGCCTGCGGTATTCCAAGATATGTATATGTTTCTCCATTACCAAGATGTTGAATGGTATATCCGCCTATTAGTTGAACATCCTGATCGTCACGTGATGGTGTATTTTCTAGTCGTCCTTGGTGCAGGTGGACGCAGGCACACTTGTCCAGTCCAAAGATCATAACAATCGGTAGAGAACCTATTCACCGCCTCCACAAGGATGTTAAGATCCTCTTTCGAGAAAGCAAAGAGCTTAAGGTCGTCCATGTATACAAGGTGGTTGACCTCATATTCTCTTCTGTTCGTCAAGCCAGATAGGTATCCAGAGCTTTTGCCTCGGTGGACAATAGATAGAGGTAAGAGGGAGATGCAGAAAAGTATCGGACCTAGAGACTCTCCTTGAAAGACCCCCCTCTTATATGTGATATAGCTGGTAGTCACTTGTCTTTTGTCAGAAGTTATGACACATCTTGTCCGCCACAAGAGCATAAACTCTTTTATGCATCTCACTATTTTTGGATGCACCTCCAGGCACTCAAGGAGCTTAATAAGTAGCTCATGGTTCGCCTTATTTAATGCTTTACGGTAGTCAATCCAAGCCATGGACAGATTACGTCGGTACCTGATCGAGTCTTGGGTAACACACCTGCCTATTAACAGGTTCTCCCTGCAACCTACCAGCCCTCGCTTGCATCCACGTTGTTCAATTATTGCACTCCATACCGGCTCGATAGATGTAAATATCCTCTCTTTGACGATAACAGTGAATAGCTTGTAGCTGGAGTTTAAGTAAGCTATGGGCCTGTAGTTCTGTGGACTTGACAAATCTCCGGCCTTAGGGATCAATACCGTGCATCCTTCCAATAGCCACTGCGGGATGGGTTGTTCTCCGTTTAAGAAAGAAGTAAATACACGAGCGTAGAAGTGAACCTTTTCCCCAAAAAGTTGTTGATACTCTTCCTCTGGAGCCTGCAACCTTTGTCTTTCGCAAAAGTTACGAAAGAGTGATATATCTGAAGCTTCCTCATTTAGCTGATAAGTATCTCCATACACTTTCTCCCAGGAGACTTGAATCTCTGCTCGACTCGGTGGATTTTTAACGGCACGTGACATTTTATTGAACAGACGGGAAGGATGAGTAGAAAAGGTGGAATTTTCTTGAATCCATTTTACCAGCCGTTCAAGGCGCTGTTTCGCTGTTGAAAGAAATCTTATTTTTTGCGTCCAGTGCTGCTTGACGGTCGAAAGTTTACACTTGTTCAGCGTATGATTTGCTTTCCTTAAAATTCCAGCAAGTGCCCTAACTTTTGTAGTGAATTTTTTTTTTTTTTGATGTTATGTAGCTAATCACGCACTGAATATTTGATGCTTGTCTACTCGCCGTTTCAATTTTAAACTGAAGCTGTGCAAGACGCCCGAGAGTCTTACTCAGGCGTACTGAAGTATCGTCACTTCTATTGTCGCTAAGCAAAGAGACTGCCTGCTCGTAAACTAGACAGTTCAGATCCCAGAGATTAACATATTCAGGGAGCAAATCAAGGAGAGCATTATTAGCTTCAGATAATTTGTCCATCCTGAGAAAGACTTTTTGGTGGATAGATCTCCTACTTCTCATGTTGGCATTATCGGCTATCTGCAAAGGTGGTCTTGCTGGAACGGTTTGTATGTTCGCTGGAGGATGTTGCTCTTCTTCTTGCCAAAAAAGAGCTTCATATCCATTTTTGCGGACATGGTTGGTCCGACCACTTAAATCTATGTTCTCGCGTTTGTCTGGGGCCATCGCCTGGTCGTCGCCTCGGTTCGCTCCTATTTCCACTCCCAACTGAACCATGGCCTCCATCCGAGAGAGGCCTATTGTGGGTGGCACTGCGCAATACTGGTGACGCAAACGCCTAATTCGTTGCATTGGGGATTTAGCCCAATGCAACGTGGCTGACTGCAAGAGCCGGAGCTCTCGGGTGATTATTATTATCAAACTTCATGTAGATTGTTTTTGAAACTTTTTCTAGAAACGTGCAGAAAAGCTGATTAGACGAATTTGGTACTTACATTTGCTCAATATTATTTTGTGACCAGCTGTGGAATGTTCTTGATGTCGGTAAAGTAGAGACGTATATTCCTCTTGTGAAAGTGACTCAGTAGCTCTGTTGTATTAGTGGTACAGTGTCCCGCATCTAAATACATAGATTTGGCTCAGTAGCCCTTTTGCAGAAGTGGTTCAATCCCCCTGGTCCAGTACCTTTCTTGTATCAATATTGTTAAGGTAGGGATTCAGGATGAAGTCACAAAAAATATTTTAAAAACTTAGGACGGACATGAACCACTTTCACTGTAGAATGTTCACTAATAATATCTGTTATCTGTAAGGGAGCAATAAATCTTTATATAGACAAAACAGGATAGCATACATAGGCCTCCGTATCAAATTTCATCTGTACATCTGCACTTTTTTGCGCATTAAATGAATGTTTATCTGTTAGGAAGCAATAAATCATCCTTGAAATAACTATATGTCGCAGTAGAAATTGGCAAGATAAAGCAAAAGATAACCTTGAAAGTATTTACTCAAAAAAATGCTTGAGATAAGAAATAACCTTGAACCTGTTGTTACATGAATTTGGCTGGCCATCAAGTCATCAAGGAATTTTCTAGAAGCTATTAGCATGAACAGAATACATATCCAGAGCCTGTCTTGTAAAAGTGGCTCAGTATCCCCCCTGTAAAAGTGGCTTAGTATCCCTCTTGTAAAAGTGGCTTAGAATCCCCCCTAATTGGCCCAGAACCGGCCTTACTCATCTACTTGGTATGTAATGCTGTGCAGTTCGTTCTTCGTCCACTGAACCACCCCAAACGAGTAGAGTAGAACTGGGACGGCAAGCATGTTAGTCGCAGATACATTGTTCAACGTCGACAGATTGGAAGACCAAATCTATCGAAGAAGATGCTTGTATCTGCTTAGAAGAGACTCCTTTACTGATGTTAGGTCCTGAATGCGGCTTGGTTTGGCATGCCTAGGTATGTATAGGTCTCTCCAGTGTTGAGATGCCTAATTCCACTTATTTCCACAAGCTCAGTGTCCTTGGAAACGCGAGCAATCTTTCCTTTCTCCAGATGAATTTTGGCAAATTTATCCAATCCAAAGTCCATCCCAATCTCTTCTGTGTACTTCTTGACGATATTTATGGCAGTTTGAAGTTCGCTTTTACTAGAGGCATAGATCTTCATGTCATCCATATAAAATAAATGAGTGGCCTTATGCTCGCACTGGTTTAGTCGCCACAGAGGTATCCCGAAGAATTTCGTAGTGCGAGATATAGAAGCAGAAGTGTGATGCAAAAAGGCAAAGGGCTCATGGTATCGCCCTGAAAGAGGTCCCTCTGGATGGTGACGTTGTTCGTGGTCACACGACAATTTCCAGATGAGATAGTAAATCTAGTTTTCTAAAGAGGCATCAATCTCTCTATGCATCTTACTATGTGCGGTTGCGCCTTCAAGCTTTCCAAAAGACAGATGATAAGTCTATGCGAGGTTGACTCGAAAGCTTTCCTGCAGTCAATCCAGGCCATTGGCAGGACGCGCTGATGGGCTGCAGCGTTTTTACAGACACGCCACACAGGCTAAATTCGCCGAACAATCCTGTTGCTTAGCACAGCTGTAAAGATCTTATACAGTGTGCTCAAAGAAGTTATTGGCCTATAATTCCCTGGGTTGGACAAGTTGTCTTTTTTCGGTAGGAGTATAGTGCGTCCTAACACCAGCCAATGCGGAATGGGCGTCTCTGAAGTTAAATATGAGGTGAATATGCGGGCCAAATGTTGGTGCGTAGCAGTAAACTTCTTCCACCAGAAGTTCTTAATACAATCTGGTCCAGCACCGGAAAAGTTCTTCGTTCCTCTAAGTGCTTTTTTCACCTCTTCGGCAGTGATTGATGGACATTCCTTCTCAGATTTTATGAGGTTGTCACAAAATTCCTTGAAGCGAATGATGTTGTCCGTATCTTCTTTCACACTATGCTGCATGATTGTCAGCAGCTTTGACTTGTTTAGTGTGCGATTCAAGATCCTCAGTTCTTGGGCGAACTTTCGAACCCTTTCCGTGAACGGTCTACCAGATGTTATATAGTCATTCACACATTGAACACCGGACGCATTCTGTCTTGCCCATCCTATCTTCTTGTTCAGTTGATGTAAGCGTCTTTTGGTCTTTTGATCCATCGTCGCTTCGAGGCTTCGATTTGAATCAGGGAAAGCTCTCGCAGCACCATAAACTGAACAATTGATGGTCCAGAGCAGGGTATATTCTAACGGTTAGTTGTAACTAAGTCGGTTAGTTGCAAATGAAAATGGTTAGTTCCAAAAGTCCAAAATGTTATTTGTAAAAAGTAAATTTTCAAAATTCGGATTCTTGCGAGATTTCCCCACGAATGGAGGCATCCATTGCTGCCAGATCTTGGGGCTTAAGAGGAACTTGCATGTTAATGTTCCTACTTGTCTTGAAATCCTGATGATCTCTCAGAAGGTCAACAGGATAATGCTGGCATCGTAGCAGTCTAGCAAGTCATCCTTGAGTTGATTCGTCCACTCAATGTGGGCGTTTTGCCGGTTGGTCGTGTTCCATTGTCGGGTGCTCTGCGCGTTCGATCATTTTGAACCGTATTTACAACTTTTTTGTGTTTTGGTGGTGTCATTGTTGTTTCCACGAGCAACTAGGTAAAGGGATCGGCCATTCTTGTAGAGCCCCGCATGCAAGGATAAGTCTGTATACTATGAGAGGTTGCCCGGTATCTCAGCGTCACAGTTTAAGGCACCTCACCTAGGTGCCACTCAGCTTTCGGCACGGTTGTCACGCCTCCGCTTAGGAGTTATTCCTTCGGGACCATACCTGGACAATTGTCCGCGACTGCCTATTAATTATTGCAACCATATTCAGCAGAAGCCCTTGGTACAGGGACCCTCTATCCGCAACCCGAGGACGCGTTCGGTGGCTTTGTCTTAGGCCCTTCGGTTCAACTCCTAAGGAATCAAAACCGAAACCGAATATATATATATATATATATATATATATATATATTGTGACGCGACCTTTTTCCTAAATTGGAAAATTATAATTTTTCGTCCCATAAGGCCTCGCACAAACATAAATAAAAATAAGACAACATTTCCTAAAGCCCGGGCGCCAGCCTTCCTAAAGGCAGTCTAAATAAAATTTCCGAATAACTCTCAGCCAAAAATTAAAGAAACGATAGCGATAAGAAACGGCAAGATACAGCGATACGATACGAATTGTTCTGAGAGGGATTCAGAGAAATCCACAAAGGCAACGGCTAGTTCAGTCCTTATGATAGAGTGGGAGGTTCAAATAAACATCTGGCTAGATTTTCTTTTAAATATCCACATCAAAATAATTGGTTTATTGCAAAAAAATATTAATTTAAACAAGTCTGAGTGATTAGTAATAAATTGGAAATTGATAAATAGAAAGATTACGTTATTACATTAACGTTACATTAACGAATTTATATTTTAAAAAAATGGAAAGAGAATGTAACTAATATAAAACATTTCAAAATCATTAAGTTATATCAAATTCTACATTTGCTAAGAACAACAACAAAGAATGTCAAATGTATACGCAACAGGATACATAATAATGTCAAGTTCGGGAGGGTAAGAGAGAAAATATGTCGGAAATAAGATTAAAAAGAGAAGCGTTAGATGATTAAAGTAGCTAGCGATAATAACCAGAACATAATAAACGGAAATAAATACACCATTCGGATAAGGCTTACAGAATTAAAAGAAGCGACAACAAAAAGGAGTCAACAATTTACCTAATTGACATCGTTACTAAATTCTGAGAAAATTACTAAATTCTAAAATAAAAGGATTTTTATAATATTTTTGGTCGTTACTAAATTCGGAGGAAATTACTAAATTCTAGAATAAAAGGATTTTCATAATATTTTTGTTCGTTACTTAATTCGGAGGAAATTACTAAATTCTAGAATAAAAGGATTTTTATAATATTTTTGGTCGTTACTAAATACTAAAAAAATTACTAAATTTTAGAATGAAAGGATTTTTAGAATATTTTTGGTCGTTACTAAATTCTGAGAAAATTACTGAATTCTAGAATAAAAGGGATTTTTAGAGTATTTTTGGTCGGGACAAAATTTTAAAAAGACTACTAAATTCAATAAAAAAGGGGCTTTTATAATACTTTTGGTCGGGAGGAAATTCTCAGGAAACTACTAAATTCTATAAATAAAAGGGATTTTTACAATATTCTTGGTCGTTACTAAATTCGGAGGAAATCACTTTCTTGTGTTCAGATTTTCAATTGAAAAATTCTTAAGATCCTTTTCGTAAGATACAATTTGTTTGGAATAATACACTGAAGAAAATGGTTAGTTGTGACAAGAAGCAAAATAAATATGTAAACCGTTGCAATTATAATAATACGTAAAAATGTACGTCAAATGGTCATGCCGTAATTGCAATAAGTTGCTTTTTCAGCGTTAAAAAATAAAAAAAACTAAGTGACTGTCATTGAAGTCGGGCTCCTGCATGTTGGCAACCTACTGAAAGCCTCTGTTAGCAGACTGCAATGACAGAAACATCATTTTTTTATTTTTTAACACTGAAAAAGAAACTTGTTGCAATTACGGCATGACTATTTAACGTACATTTTAACATATTATTACAATTGCAACCGTTTACGCATTTATTTTGCTTCTTCTGATAATTATAATGCCATATTACTTCAGCATTACTTTAGCATTACGCTGTAGCGTAATGCTTGCATTCGGCCGGTCCGCCAGGGACACTTCGTGAAGTCGCACGAAAGTCTCCTTTCACTCTCGCGCGTGCATCAACTATTATCATCCGTGCTAGCGATATGGATCGCATATGACAGCTAATACCATCTCTACTAATAAAGAGCTTCTTGTGACAAATAACCATTTTTTTCAGTGTATGATTTCAAACAAATTGTATCTTACGAAAAGGATCTTGGAAACTTTGCAATTAAAAATCTGAACACAAGACATCCAAAATGAATTTTCTTTAGAGTGACAAATTAGGACTCTTTTTTTTGCTTGACTTAAAAGATGAAATTAATTTTAGCATTTTTATGCCACTAACGTGTACATATATTCTTCTTTTAAATATCTATATTTAGATATTTTATGATCTTAAAATAAGCATTTTATGTCTTGAGATTTTTTTGTATTTTAACAATGCATAATTCGACTTCTCGTTGCCTAATTTAGCATGATAATCCATTTTTAGGGCATAATCGTGATATTTTTAACCAGAGCTGGGCAGTATTTCACAAAAATTGTATATGAGGTATCTGGGATACAAACTACATTCAGACAAAATGGAATGAATTATGGAAAGGAGAGAAAGAGAAGGTATGGAACAAATTGGAAAGCATCGAGAATAGGCAGAGAGAGAATGAGGAGGATAGAAAAAGGGATATGAAATTGCTAGAAGAGAGAGTGAGCAAGCTAGAACTAAGCAATGAGCATAAGGTGGAAAGGAAAGGGAGTTTGGAAGAAGCGAGAGAGTGTGAGGGGGTTATGCATGAACAGAATGAAAGGTGGCGCTTGAGACTGATAGAGGTTGAAAGAAGAGTGGAAGAGGAAGAGAGAGCGAAAAGGAAAAAGAATATAATAGTGAAGGGTACGAAAGTGAACAGTGAAAAGGAAGAGGAAGAGATTGGGAAGCTGATGAGAGACATCGGCGCGCAAGTCAGAGTGGAAGGGATAAGAAGGCTAGGAGGGAAGGAAGAGAGGAAAGAATGTATGTTTTTAGTGAAATTAGGGAGTGAGGAGGATAAGTATGAAGGTATGGAGAAAAAGAAGTTATTGAAAGGAAGAAATGAAAGAATCGAAGAAGATCTGACATGGAGGGAAAGGAGAATAATGTGGATAATTGAGCGAAAGGCATGGACTGAGAGGAGTAAAGGTAATAGGGTAAGGATTGGGAGAGATAGGACATGGGTAAACGGAAATATATGGATCTGGGACGATAATGTAGAAGATGTGAGGGAGGCTAGGAAACGGGTAGTGCATGAAGGCGATAAGAGAGAGGAGAAGGGGAATGTAAGTACCACGGGGGGGGGGGGGGGTAGAATGACAGGAGGACTTGAATGCAAGGAAGAAAAGTGAGAAATGCAAAAAGAGCGACGTGAAAGTAGCGTTCTGGAACGTGTCAGGATTAAAAAACAAGGACAAAGGATTCTGGGGAGAATCGCAGAAGTGGGATGAGATAATGATGAGTGAGACGTGGGTAGATGAGAAGGAGTGGAAAGGCATGAAAAGAATATTACCGAAAGCATATGAGTGGAAGATGCAAGCAGCGAGAAAGGAGCATGTGAAAGGGAGAGGAATGGGTGGCATGGGGTAAGGGTAAGAAAAGAACTGGTGATAGAGGAAGAAAAGGGAGAGTATAAAGAAGAAAAGGACGGAACAATGGTTAGAAGACTAAAATTAGGAAAAGTTATTGTGGATGTAGTATGCGTGTACAGGAGAAGAGGAGAAGAGGGAGGATGGAGAACAATAAGGAAATGGACAGAGGAAAAAGATGAGAGGTTGGTCCTAATAGGAAAGGACTTGAATGCATGGACCAAGGAAGAAGGAGGAGAGGTATGGGATAGAGAAAAGGAGATGTTCATAAAAAATTCGAAGCAAAAGGAGACGGATCGGGAGGGTAGGATGACTGTCATTGTAGTCGGGCTCCTGCATGTTGGCAACCCACTGAAAGCCGCCGTTAGCAGACTGCAATGACAGAAACATAATGTTTTCATTTTTTAACGCTGAAAAAGAAACTTGTTGCAATTACTGCATGACCATTTAACGTACATTTTAGCGTATTATTATAATTGCAACAGTTTACATATTTATTTCGTTTCTTTTATTAATTATAATGCCATATTACTTCAGCATTACTTTAGCATTACTTTAGCATTACGCTGTAGCGTAATGCTTTCGTTCAGCCAGTCCGCCAGGGGTACTAAGATAATGATCTAAATATTTATGAAAATATTTTAAATAAATAAATAATGCTTTCGTACTAATTAACCTTTATTATAATTTGAATATATAAACATAATAAACCTTAAAGGGTTCCTGACCGAAGATTTTTTAATTGGTATAAAAATTTTTTTTCGACATGCAAAAAAAAAACCGAAAAATTCGTAGAATTGAAAACAGGAAAAATGGGGGAAATATATGAATTTTTTTTGGTAGAAATTAAATAATAAGTCACTTAAAAGTAAATACTTTGATTAATGAAAGAATAACTTACAATTTTGCTAAAGAATATTATATATCTCCAATTTTAAAACTGCAAGCACGGAATTACTTTTTCCTTGTCAGAGGAACAGTAATGAAACCGCGAAGATGGAAAGAGAGGGAAAATGAAATGGCACGCGATTCAAATATATATTTTTTATAACACATGCATGATTTCAGCCCTTTTCGATGCCTATGAAGCGGGGCTAAAGCTCTACTTTTTACTCCCTAGGGACTGAAAAGTGACGTCAGAGGTGAACAATGAAAATTATATGTCTATGAGCTCGCATTTTACTATTATCAGCCCATCCACCGTAAAAACTGTGAGGAAATTTTGGTTGCACATAATAGAATTTTGCGGTTATTTATGGAAAGTTACCATATACTCATCGAATTACCTTAAATTACCGAAAATTTTCAGAAATTTCCAGAAATTTATGGAAATTTTTAAAAATGAATTTTGTGTAATTTAGGGTAGGTTACCATATTTACTTGTAAAATTACCATAAATTACCGAAAATGTCCACAAATTACCGAAAATTGCCATAAATTTCCGGAAATTTATGGAATTTTAAAAAATGAATTTTGGGTAATTTATGGTAATTTACCATATTTGCCGGTAAAATTACCATAAATGACCGAAAATTTTCATAAATTTCCGGAAATTTATGAAAATTAAAAAAAAAATATTGTGTCCTTTATAGTTATTTTTCATATTTACCGGTAAAATTTCCATAAATGACCGAAAATGAACATAAATTTCCGGAAATTTATGGAAATTAAAAACATGAATATTGGTTAATTTATGGTATGTCACGATATTGACCTGTGAAATTAACATAAATGACCGAAAATTTATAGACATTTTTGAATTGAATTTTTGGAAATTTATGGCAAGTTACCATAAATCACCTCTAAAGATAACGTAAATTACCAAAAATTCCCGACAGTTTTTTTATTGAATTTTTGATCATTTGTAATAAGTTAACGTGCATTTGATGCTTCTTTATTCAAAATCTAATATCGACTAAAGTCATGACTGTATTTCGCGAAATATCTGAAATCATCCATTTGTTATAAAAAATATCGTATATATCATATCGAGTGTATGTTTTCAGTACTCGTCTCCGACTCGCGCTACGCGCTCGCCTACGACTCGTACTGAAAACATACACTCGTCGAAAAAGCCCCTCTTCTCCCCCTAGGTGCATAATATACTATTTCCCTTGTTGACTTTTTAATTATTAAAAATATCATAATATTTAAAAGATTTGAAATTATACCTACCTATAAGGTGATAAAGGTACGAAAGATGTCCGGCGAACGTTATATGACTTCAAGACGTTTTTATATGACATCTTTACGATATTAAACTTCATAGAGACGTAGTTTGCATTGACAAGGATATCCTTGGGACGTTCATGGTTTCGTGCCCACTGGAGTTTGTCTATTCAATATGCACAAATGATACTCGCACTTGTGATGGCGATATGAGACACATTGTGCACGCACTCATTTAACCGTCACTTAATCCGGCAGGATGAAGGCGATATGCGTATATTATGAGTCGCATGGAGTTACCCGCACGACGTGTGAGTAATGAGCGTCGCACGCTTGTTATCTGGGTCTCAATGGGCATGTGGGTCTATGCATGTGGTCTTATCAGGACCTGGTCCCTATAGGAAGTAGTCAGGACCTCCTGTGTCCACTGATAAGATGTTATAGTAAAATCTACTACAATTTCAATATTGAGAAGTACCTTCGCAGTAGTCTACGAACCAGTGATTTTATTTCAATAGTAAAACTTTCTAGTTTTGATAGTAATGAATACCAATTTTAGTAGTAAGTAATACTTCTTTAAATAGTAAACCTTACTAATTGTAATAGTGATAATTACTACTTTAAGTAGTGAGAATAACTAATTTGTTTTTAAGACTTACTAATTAAAGTAGTAAGAACAACTACCTAAAAAAAGTATGTACCATCGAAAGTCCCACTAAGCTTAAGAATATTTGCAACTTGAATTGGGGCCAATATGTTCTTAATATACAATGGAGGCCCTCTTACCAGAAAAAAATGATAGTCAAAATTGAAGTATCAAAATTTAGATGGTCAGTTTGATCTTCTAGATAGTACTAAGTACCATCGACTGTCATCGAATGTCAAATCCACACTCCAGAATGTCAAACAGAAGTGGCGCGAACACCCCTGGCGGACCGACCGAACGCAATCATTACGCTATAGCGTAATGGTAAAGTAATGGTAAAGTAATGTTAAAGTAATATGGAATTATAATTATTAAAAGAAGCAAAACAAATATGTAAACTGTTGAAACTATAATAATACGTTAAAATTTACGTTAAATGATCATGCCGTGATTGCAACAAGTTTCTTCTTCAGCGTTAAAAAATGAAAAAATAATGTGTCTGTCATTGCAGTCTGATAACGGGGGCTTCAAGCAGGTTGCCAATATGCAGGGGCCCGACTTCACTTACAGCCACTTTGTTTTTTT